>JAXQQM020066452.1:0-66350 GCA_034641835.2 Pinus albicaulis
CAAGCATGTTGATGGTCTTTGGAGTTTTTGGAATTTTTGTTTGTCTACATAATTTCCACTAACTCAGTTTATCTCCTATTATGGAAACATGGGAACCCATTTTAGTTAGGTCTGCATATATACTTAATCTTCCCTATATAGTCTTTGCTCTTTTTTGTGCTTCCACTGTTCATAATAAACAACATTGTTTCTAGATAATAGAGTGGGGAATTTTATATGTTATAATATATTTACAAATAATACAGGAATGCATATCGAATGCTACTATATAACCTAATGAGTACACAAAGGGCATGGTGATATATTTTCCAGTATCAAGTGGAAGCTACCCAGTTGTTGCATGAGTTTAAGATAAAATTCTATGAAATACTTATAGTTTTTTCTTTTAATCTCCTTGTGGAAAAAAAAATTGAAATTTCTATTCTAAAAAAGAATGGAAATCACATCCCTAATAAAAGAATAGAAATCAGGTGCCTAATGAGCTAAGGTCACTGAAAGTAAATAGAGTAATATTTTCCCGTGAATACATGTGAATAAAAAAATATATCACAAAAATCCCACCCTACACTTCACTCTAGAAACTTTCCTCCCAAAATAGGCCCTCATAATATAATTCTCATGGAATTCCTGAGTTATAAGGATTACATATTATAATTAGAAAATAAAAAACAATGAGAATGAATCATCAAAACTGGACATCAAATCAAAAGATACAATACCTTGACTATATCAGGGTTCTACATATAAAGTCTTCCAAAATAGTTCATCGAGCTTCAACTTATTGGCTTTGTTTGAAGAACCAACATATTGTTTCACGGGTACACCAGAAAATGATATTGTCTCAAACATGTGATGCCTCTTTTGACTAATTTACTAAATGTGTATCTTCCCTTTTCTCGATTGAATAATCAAGGAATAATCTTATATATATTCAAACTCACTCCTTTTCCCACGACTATCTCTAATAAGACAAGGGTTATCATTTCATTATAATAGTTTTTGTCCTAATATCTATTTATATCAGAGTATTTATACTTGAAAGAAAAAATCCAAAGAGAGGAGGTTGACAATTACAAATTTGTGTAAAACATAAAATGAAGAGCATGAAAAATGAAAAAAACGTCATCAAATTTTCATTTGATGAGCAAAGAGAATTTGAAATTGCCTGATAGTAGGTAATGCGTAAGCTTGCTTAATGAAAAAATAATGGATAGATAGTATAACTAGCCGATATAAATGTTCTGAATTCTGCTATGATTGTACTAGTTACATAATAATGATAATAATAAAGGCGAGTAATGTTGTGCTATTTGGTTGGTTGAGTAACCTGAAAAGAATCATGGCATAAAGCCTTAAAGCAGCTACGTTTACTCTAGAAAAACCTACAGAATAACCCAGAAATTCTGGTAAGATTCTGAAAATTTCCGGCAAAAATTTATCAAAATCTTGTTTACAGTTGTTAAACTTCAGTGTTTTGGGTGCCTTAAGGGTTTAATAGTGCTGAATCTATTTTCACTATAAAAAACGCAAGTCAAACACTCCAACTACCTAATTTTTTGAATTTTTTTTTTGCCAAATTATAACCTTCCCAACTATTTTGTTGCATCTATACACAACTCCTTACCCAAGTGCTTATGTCATTTGTCTACATAGTAGCTGCACCTACAAAACAATCTGTTATATCTCATATCCAAAATAGGTTAATAAAATGACATATAATTTGGCAGATCCGAGTTTTTTTTTTCTAAGTTGATTTAATCTATTTATAAAAACATAGTGTACAAAGCAAGCAATCACCTCTAGGGTGGCAAAATTGGCCTACGCGGGAGGGAACCTGAATCAAAAGAAACATACTGTATCAAAATATAGGCCGCCTGTGACCGGGAAACCGACCCAAAAATTTGTTGCCCAAGCATGGGAAACCAGCTTACTTATATTGTTCCAGTACTGAATGTGCATAAAAATACGAGAACTATCTGCGCTATAGAGAGTACATTCAAAATTTCCAAAAATGCACCGATTCCAAGAACAAAAACTCCCCAAAAAAAGAGAAAATAACCTTTTATGAGACTAGCTGTCGTTGTGGGGTGGATTTGCTTCCACAATTGGGCAGCTATAGCCTTCATCCGGGTCGCCCGCCTTTTCTTTAGAGTTCTGGACTGAAAGATCAGAGGAAGAAGGAGATCTGGATCTCTTCAAAGCTGTGTCCTCGCACACAGAGCCGTCACTGCTGGAGGTTTGAGAGCTCAAACCGTCACTATCGGAAGTTTGAGAGGCAGTCTTGACTAGGAGGGCGATTTCTTTCCAAGCAACTTGGGGAGGCTTGTCCGAGATAGTAGACTTTCTTTGCCTCTTTCGCGCTCCAGAGCCTTGACCGACATCACCAGAAGTCTCCTCCTGGAATGTAACTATGATTTTTATTGTTACCCGTGGTCCGTTAAATTCACTGCGGAAGATGAAGCTGGCAACATTGCTGACGAAAGGTTGGTTGGCTTCATCATCCCCCACCAAGAGGGGTAGCCTCGAGCCACTTCGTCCACCTTCTCCTCTGTCGCCTCCACCCCGCCGGCATCTCATACGTTGACATTTCTGCATTTTCTTCTTGCGAACACTCGAAAGGGAGTGGGAGCCCTGAGAGGTTGAGGATGGAGCTTGAGAAGGCCCAAAAGAAGGCGAAACCGTGGGCATTAAAGGAGGACAAGTAGGCGGAGAATAATTGAGCTCAGAGGCGGAACGTAGTGACAGAATGTTGGGGCTACTCAAAGCCGACTGTGCATTCTTATTGCAAGGAGAGTCTAAATGAAGGCACAAGAAAAATGGAGGGCTAGAGCTGAGCAATTTGGGAAAATTGAAAGCCAGAGTGAGGGAATGGGCATGCGAAATTCTCATTGATAGCTCCATGCACGCAAGATTAATGTTGAGCAAGCAGAGAAGTGGCATCGAATGGGCCTCCTGCAGGTCTTTAATAACGGAGGTACTGCATGCAGGCGAATGCAAGTGGGGAGGACAGCTATTGCAATCCATGCCTTCCACCGACAAACTGCTATTCATCACCTGCATCTGGGAAGCAGATCCAAGTTTTATTATGGAGGCAGAAAGTGTTTTTATTGAATCATAACTAAAAGCATCTTACACAAATATCTATACAAATATTTTAACATTGTTCCATTAGCTATAAGAATGGATAACTAAACGCATCAAACACAAATATCTATACAAATATTTTAACATTGTTCTGTTAGCTATGAGAATGGTTTGATATTTTTTTTAATTTATGAATTATTTTTGAGATTTAATTTAATTTAATTTTATATCGTTTATTTTAATAAGATTTTAATAGACAAATCCATTCAACATTTAAAAATAATTATCGGCAAACATGGATTCATGACATTTTGTCCCTTTGGGTCAATGTTTACTCAAGTTGTTGTCGATTACCAGAATTGTATTTCGTTGGATTTGGATGTTGTTGTCCTATTATCTTATTGTCAATTACCATGACGGTATTTCGTTTTTTTATCAATTTGTGGTGAAGGAGAGTTATTGTGTTATGCTCTGATCATCTTTTGTAGTCACCCCTTAATTTGTATTATTTAATTTTGGTTTAGGTAAGTTTATGAATTTGGTATATTTTCTCTTATTGTCGATTACCTTGACTATATTTCGTTTTTTTATCAATTTGTGGTGATAGTATTAAAATTTCTAGGAGAGTTATTGTGTTATGCTCTGATCATCTTTTGTAGTCACCCCTTAATTTGTATTAGTTAGTTTTGGTTTAGGGAAGTTTATGAGTTCGGTATATTTTCTCTTTTGATATTTAGTTATATATGTATTATTGATTTTTAATTTGTTAATAGCATAATTATCAAGTTCAAATTTGAATTTGGATTGAGTTTGATACGATAAAATAAAAATTCAGATGAAAAATTTTCAATTCAAATTTTTTTTGAAACTATAGATATCATATAAAATCACTCTCTTGTGTTCATTTTCTTTTTATTATTTTGAAATTTAAATAATTTTAATCAATATAAATTTTTTTAAAATTACATTTTACTAACTAAAACCACAAATACACTTATATGTTATCTTCAAAATATTTATTTTTTTCAAAACTCTAAACTAAATCTTTCTGTGATAACATCTTATCTTATCTAAAAAAATTTAGTGATTAATATAAATTAAAACTTAAATATTCAAAACTCAAAATTGCATTTTAACTGAAGTACGATCTAAAATCTTTTCCTAATTAATATTCAAACTCAAAACTATATTAATATTTAAACTATATCTATTTACTTTTAAATTTTATTTAAAATTATTTTGTAATTAACATATATTAAAAGTTTGTTTTTTTTATAAGATTCTCATAAATATATGTAAAAGTCAACTCTTAACATAAATAAAAGAAGCTTTCTCAATTAGGCATTAATTTCCATTAAACCTACTATCCCGCCACCATGTGCATCTATTTTTGTTTAGAAGTCACCGCAGAAATGCAAGTTAACAAATATGTTTCCTAAACTACAAACAATGAATTTTCATTTATCGCTTTTAAGGAATTATTCTATATACTAATCAAACTCTCTGATTCCGGTGTATTTGGTAACTATGGTGGTTAATAGTGGTAACTCATGTTTGAAGAATTTGTTTGGTTTCT
Organism: Pinus albicaulis; assembly: GCA_034641835.2. Taxonomy (NCBI): domain Eukaryota; kingdom Viridiplantae; phylum Streptophyta; class Pinopsida; order Pinales; family Pinaceae; genus Pinus; species Pinus albicaulis. Next base: position 4,661 of record JAXQQM020066452.1, read on the forward strand.
TTATCAACATGTATTTCAATAATTTATGAAGTAATTTATGGGCTCCCATCTTCAAATTTTTAGTCTTTCCTATGAGTAAGGATTACATGTAATAGATTATTGTTAGGTTTATAGTTTTAGCTTCCATGTTTAGGGGAGTAGTGTCATTTTTTCCTTTTAAGTTTTTTTCATTTTTACTATATTTATGTTAGTTTAGATTTGGGTATCTTATCACATATAGTTCTTAGAACCAAGTATTTTTTTATGTTTACTTCCAAAGTTTCCTTTAATAGGGGTGTTATTGTCTAATGTTTCTTTTCTTGGTGTACCAATTCTTGTGAGTTGTAAATTCATGTAGGGGTTCTCATTGTCATGGTTATCTTTACCCAACTCTAGGCCTCTTCATCCATATGCCACTCCATTAGAGAAAAGTTCATCAACTATTAAGAATTTTCCACACTAACCTAAAGTTGAATTTTCCACACTAATTAAATTTGTGTAGTACATAAATTTGGTGGAGATAAGTTCATTGACATAAGTCTATGGTGTTGTCTAGCTATTCTATGTTTTATTATTTTAGTTGGAATTGATAATTCAATTATTTACAAGATTATAATCTTTCATTGGTGAACGTGTGTTTTTTGTTGAGATTTTTTGGATATTAATTTGGCTAAAAATCTCATGGATATGCCAACAATAGGATTTGTTCCTAAGCTGACTACATCAAATCCTGATGAGGAGATATTCTATCCTATTTTTTTGTGATAGAATTAATTATTCAGTTTCTTCTCTCATCTATAAATTGTAAGCTTGTAGAGGCAAATGAGTGTGAGGTGTGAGGAAGAGGAAGTGCAGATGAGCAAATCTGCTGTTGTAATCTCCTGTTGAGTAATAATATTGTCGATACCTCTGTTTGGTGGATGTAGCCCAGATTGGTTGGGTGAACCATGTTAATTCTTGTTTCTATTTTTAATTGTTGTGTGTGTGATTATTCATTGTTTTCCGCTGTGTATTCTCTACAATTGGTATCAGAGCAAGGTGTATACGTTGCTAGTTTGCTGAGTAAACGCTATGCATAATCTGGTGCAAATCTGTTTGGTAAGGAGTGCTGTGAGCATGGCTATAGATTGGTAACCAAGATCTAGTGGCGTGCAAAGCTGTGCATGGATTCATAACGAATAGAACTCCGTGAGACTATGTAGCACTGGACCGAGAGACCGTGAGGCCGGGTTTGCGGTATGACTGTGAGGTCATGAGGCTGGGTCTACTGCATGTGACTGAGAGGCCGTGAGGCCAGGTCTGCTGCGTGCGAATGAGAGTTGGTATCAGATTAGACAGTTGCATACGAACGCTGCAATCGGAACGCGACCAACCGAGTAGACTCCTTTGATGTTTGGAGTACCTTCTCCTACGAGAAGACAGTTGATACGAATGCTACAATCGGAAGCAACGTCAATGCTTGTGCTGGCTAGAAGCCCTGCCAGCGTGCCCATGGCAAGGATGATTCTGAGTGAGGCTTTTCATGGCTAACTCAAGACAGAATGTTCATTTATGTGCAACTGAATGTTTTGTGGAGGCTGCGAAAGTGACTTCTGCTGCATTGTTAAAACAATTTTCGATTTGCTAAAATAGTTTTCGATTTGTAGGCGAAAATGGTGCTCAAGTGAATTCGAAGTTATCGAGTTTGTTGTGAAGGTTTTATGTGCACAATATGATGTATCAGCTTTTCTTTTTTGTGGTTATCAAGTTCAATCTAATGTTTTGAGGAATTGAGTGAATTAAATTTTTTTTTTTTTTAAGTTGAGTTAAGTAGCAGCTAGAATTATTATTTTTTTTTTAAATTCCCATATTCAGATTTGAATTTGATCCACTGCAAATATATGTGTGTAATATTAATCATAGTGTTGTGCGAGAAGGAGTTAAATTGAATAGGTCAAAAACTAAAAGTGCTTAGTTTGAGATCGAGAAGTTTAATGGGAGGAATAGCTTCGAAATCTGGAAAGTCAAGATGCACGATTTACTCGTACAACAAGGTGTGGCGAAGGCACTTTTGGGAAAATCCAAACAACCTCTCGCCATGACAGATGACGAATGGAGTGACATCGATGACAGAGAACTGAGCGACATATGATTGTGTTTGGCGGATGATGTTTTATTTAACTTCGTGTTAGAGAAAATAGCTGCTGGTTTATGGACAAAGTTAGAAAAATTGTACATGACTAAATCCTTAACCAACAGGATTCTTCTGAAAAAACAGTTGTACAACTTGCACATGAAGGAAGGTATGACAATAACTAATCATTTGAATACGTTTAATACTCTCTTGGTGCAATTAGATAGCATAGAAGTAAAATTTGATTCATAAGATAAAGTTGTAACTTTATTATGTTCTCTGCCTGAGTCATGGGATCATTTGTTACTTCTATAAGTCTTAGTTCATCAGAAACCCTTGAATTTGATGATGTTGTTGGAGATTTGCTGTCTAAAGAAACCAGGAAAAGGTCAAATTTGGAAACCTCTACATCAGAAGCAATGATGGTTAGAGGTCGATCTAAATAAAAATGCTTCAGTCAGAAAAGTAACTCTCGGTCAAAATCGAAAGGGAAGAAGAGTAAGTTAAAATGTTGGTTTTGCGGAAAATTAGGACATTTGAAGAAGGACTGTTGGAAGAGGTAGAAAACATCCAAGAGAGACTCTTCAATAGAAAATAAAGAAACAAACACGACAGATACAGGTTCAGGTTCGGCATCTGGTTCAAGTATAAGTGATGAAGTTCTATCAGTTAATTTTTTAAATCATGATCAACATTGGCTGTTAGATTCTGGTGCGTCCAATCACATGTGCATTCATAAAGAATGGTTTAAATCTTATAAATCAATCAAGGATGGAGTAGTTTACATGGGCAATGATGTCTCATGTAAATTTGTGGGAATTGGAAGCATCCAAATTAAAATGTTTGATGGGACAAATAAAATCTTAACTAGTGTAAGACATGTGCCTGAACTCAGAAAAAATCTTATTTCTCTAGGAGTGTTAGACACAAATAGATATAAAACTTTTATTCAAGGTGGAGTAATGAAAATTTACAAAGGAATCCTATTAGTAATGAAAGCAAAGAAGGTTGGAAATCTTTTTTAGTTAGAAGGAAGAACAGAGTCAGATCATGCTTCTACTGTATCTGAAAACGACAGTGATTATATTCGACTATGGCATCAACAGTTGGGCCATATGAGCGAAAGAGGATTAAAAATCTTATCTGATCATATGTTACTTCCTAGTTTAAAATCTTCTAAGTTAGATTTCTGCAAACATTGTATTTATTGGAAACAAAGAAAGCATAAATTTAAAACTAGAAAACATACTAGTAAAGGAATCCTTGATTATATCCATTCTGATGTTTGGGGTCCATCTCCTACAACCTCATATGGAGGATCATCATATTTTGTATCTTTTATAGATGATTTCTCTAGGAAAGTATGGGTCTACATGTTAAAAATAAAGTCTGATGTATTCACAGTTTTTAAGCAGTTTAGAGCATTAGTAGAAAATATCACTGGAAGAACCATTAAATGTTTAAGAACTGACAATGGTGGTGAGTTTACTTCAAAGTAATTTGATAATTATTGCAAGGAAGCTGGGATCGAAAGACATATAACTACTTCTTATACTCCTCAGCAAAATGGCGTCTGAATGGATGAATAGGACTCTCTTAGAAAGAGCAAGAAGTATGCTGGGTAACGCCAATTTTCAGAAGGAATTATGGACAGAAGCAGTATCTAAAACTTTCTATTTGATAAATCTATCACCATCAACTGCAATAGGATGCAAAATTTCTCAAGAGGTATGGAAAGGTCATCCTTGTGATTATTCTAAACTGAAAGTTTTTGGTTGTGATGCATATGCTCTATTTCCAAAACATCAGCATTATAAATTAGATCCTAAATCCAAAAGATATATCTTTTTTGGATATGGTGATGGGATTAAGGGATACTGGTTGTGGGATCCTACAACTCACAAGATCATCATTAACAGAGATGTTAAATTCAATGAATCTTCACTTGAAAATCCAGATGTAGATAATAAATTGAAACAGGAAAATGTACCTAAGTTGCAACATATTCAGTTTGAAACCAGTTCAAATTCTGAAGATAGTAAAGATGAACAAGTTTCAGATGAAGATCATGAAGAAGTTCCTACAGATAATAATCAACAAATTGTGGAAGAACCAGAAACATATTTGAGAAGGTCCACGAGTATCAGACATCCTCCTAAAAGGTATGATGATTATGTTACTTCAGTTTCTTTAACCACTAATGATGATGAACCTTTATGCTATCAGGAAGCTGTAGAAGGTTCTAACAATGATAAGTGGAAAGAAGCTATGAAGGATGAGATGAAGGCATTAGACAAGAATGCCACATGGGACCCCATAGATCTTCCTAATGATAGAAAAAATGTAGGATGTAAATGGGTTTACAAATTGAAAAGGGGTGTTGATGATAAAGAAGACAGGTACAAAGTGAGGCTGGTTGCGAAATTTTTTTCTCATAAAGCAGGAATTGACTTTCATGAGATATTTTCACTAGTTGTTAAAATTGTTTCAATTCGGATTGTCTTAGCATTAGTTTCTTTACTTGATTTAGAATTACAACAAATAGATGTTAAGATTCTATTCTTACATGGAAGGGTTTTTTCAAAATCACAACAAGAAATTTGTCTGCAAGCTCAAGAAATCATTGTATGGTCTGAATCAGTCGTCGAGACAATGGTACAAGAAATTTGATTCTTTCATGATGAGCCAAAATTATATAAGAAGTGAATATGATCATTGTGTTTACTTTAAGAAATTAAGTAATGGCATATTCATTATCTTAGTCTTATATGTTTACGATATGATTTTAGCAAGCAAAAGCATAGCTGAGATCAACAGGTTAAAGGCTCAGATGGCTAGGACGTTTGATATGAAAGATCTAGGAGTAGCAAGACAGATTTTGGGCATGGAGATTTTCAGAGATAGGAGAAATGGTAAGATGTGGTTATCACAACAGAAGTATATTGAGAAAATACTCTTAAGGTTTCGTATGAACAATGTGAAGCCAGTTTCAGTCCCTTTAGCTTCCCATTTTAATCTTTCTTCAAGTTTATTGTAGAAATTTGAATAACTGATATGTTATTTTACTGAGATTCTCCTGATCACACACTATTTTAACTTCATGCACAATACAGAATCTCTTCTACCATTGATCATTAATTGTGGAAATAAAAACAATCGCATGCGCACATTAAAACCATAAACAATCACACATGTGAACACAGTATTTTACGGGAAAGCTTAAAGCTAAAAACCCCCAACTATATGTATATTATATTTCATAGAGATCATGTAGCAATAATTATACAAAGCTCCTCACAAAGCTCTCAATACAATCTCCAATTGCTACACACTAATTAAGCTCGATCTAGCAAATCACATGCTCCAATCTCTGCCACCTGATAGCCTGCCTCTACTATGCAATCCCTGCTGAAGAATGGCTCTGAATGAACTCAAATTGGTCCAGCCTTTCTCACGCAATCCGCATTGGCATCTCCAATCACTGTTTGTTGTGAATCATGCAATAGTATAGTCACAACTGATAGTCACACTGCTCTTTCACCTACCTCTTCACTGGTCTCTACTGAAACTGTCCATGCACTGTAGTTAACTGATGTATTCTTTAGTTGATTAATGAGTTAATAATTAGTGAATTAATTAATAATTAATTCACACCACTCTCACTAGTGTATCAATCATTTAGACTAGATACAACTAGCTCAACTATGTTTAACTCAGTTAAACTAAACACAACTCCATCAACTAGCTCAATAACTCCACCAAACTCTGTCACATGAGTTCTAACTGAAGTATCCATGCAATAGCTCCACTTAACCCTTAGGAATAGCGTAATTCCTTCTGTCAGCTCCTATGCCACATCTGTGCACTTAACTGAAGTGCTCCAAGAGAATAAGATAATGTTTAGAGTCCAAATATTATTAAGAGCTAATAATATTCGACATATCTATTTTTAGATCGGCAATCTAAAAATAGATTCCGCCCAATATGTCTAAAAATAGAAGTCCATCTATTTTTCCAACTTGACCAACCATCCACAAATAGCATCCTGCAACTCATAGAATATGATCGACATGTCTAAAAATAGACTGTGCGCCAAAAATAGCCTGCGGGCCCACTTAGTGAAGGCGACTTCTTTCCACTAAGCTCATCATCTTGTTGCAATCTCAACACTCCCTCTCAACAAGATAAGGATTATCTGCCACCCCTATCCTACCCCTGTGGTATTTGAATTTTCTCCTGGTGAGTACCTTTGTCAAGATATCAGCATCCTGATCCTCCGTAGGAATGTATGAAAGTAACATGATCTTCCGTTGCACAAAATCTCTGATATGATGATACCATATGTCAATGTGTTTAGATCTATCATGAAATATTGGATTAACCGAGAGTTTGATGCAACTCTGATTATCGCAATATATCACAGTAGGATCTAAGTGTGAATCGAACAACCTGACCAGAATCTTCCTCATCCATATAGCCTCGCATGTAGCCAAACTCGCTGCCATATACTCGGCCTCTGCTGAATTGAGTGCCACGCACCGCTCCTACCTGCACAAGAAAACGTTGCCTAACTGATATCGAAAAATCCCTCCGTATAGGCTTCTTTTCTGCCCATTGGGCCTCTTTGCCCAATCTCGCATCCATGAAGCCACAAAGCTTCACCATCCAACGTCAGACAGCAATCCATATCTCATAAAGTCTTCCGAGATATCTCAATACCCGTTGCCTCGCCTTCCAAGAGAGTTGGTAGTTTTAACCATAGCTTGTGAAAGCCGGTTCCCGACTGAGCATACATCGGGTCATATTTTTTGAATCGATACATAAGCGACCCCACCAATCTTTAGATAAATGTGGTATCCACTATATCCACTACTCTCTCATTTAAGTAGTATCCGCTTTCCCCCAACCACTAGGAAGAGGAGTGTCGATAGGCTTGTAGCCATGCACGTTGAACTTCTCCCGTATCTCCCGGGCATACTTGCCTTGAGACACAAACAGTCCATCACTGCACTACCAAATTTCCAATCCCAGGAAATAATGAAGGACGCCCAAGTCCTTCATCTCAAACTCTTTTGCAAGATCGACCTTGCATGAGAGTATCAACAGTTCATCACCCATCAAAATCAAATCATCTACATAAAGTACAACAGATCGTAACTTACTCCTCCACCACACCGATATAGGGTTTGATTCACCACTCTTGGAGAATCCAAGTCCTGGTGAAATAACTGCTATCTATCCGTGTGTACTAAGCACAGAAGCCAGCACCCATACAAGCCGCTCTCTTGAGCCTGCATACATGCGACTAGCTGTTGAAGATCTCGAAACCTTCGGGCTACTCTATGTACACCTCCTCCTCAATCACTCCATTGAGGAACGAAGTCTTCACATCCATATGATGAATGTGCCACCCCATCTGCGCTGAGAGAGCAAGAATCGTCCGTATGGAAGAATACCTTGCAACAGGTGCAAAGGTTTCCTCATAATCAATTTCTCAATCTGTGAGAAGCCTAGGGCAACAAATCTTGCCTTGTACTTCTCCACACTCCCTTCAGCTGCTTTCTTCACTTTGTAGATCCATCTTGAACCTACCACTGATATCCCTTCCGGCCTTGGGACAATATCCCATGCATTGTTTCTGACAATCGAATCATACTCTTCCACCATGGCATCTACCCATGCAAGATCCTCCACAACTTCCTAGAAAGAGGATGGCTCTGTCATGATACACTTTCTCATAAGAGCCATGTATCCAGTATACTGATCAAGTGACTATCTCTGTTTGCGCTATGACGTAGGTGCTCCTACAATCTTCTCTGCATCTTGAGCCAGTCGCTAAGCTTTTGTAGTGCGCTTCCACCCTCTGATGGTTAGCGCTGCATGAGTGATTTCTTCCACTCCATGAACCTCCTCTTGTGGCTGATCCACATCCTGAGGCTCATCCTTAGGAACTAATAGCTCCTCATCTGCATGCAAGTGTGGCTCCCTCTCAAGCGAAAACTTCATGGCTTTCTCCTCATGAAATTTGACGTCCTGTCGCACAACAGTCTTGCGACTGTCTGGAAAATACACACAATAGTTGTGGGGTGTATCAGTGTACCCCACAAATATCCTAACCTCTGTGGTCGACTCCAGCTTCTTCCTGGAATCCATAGTCACATGAATGTAAACAGGTGAACCAAAAATCCTCAAATTGGAAATATCAGGCTTCTTACCAGAAAATGCCTCCTCGGGTGTACTCATGCCAAGTATCCTGTGAGGACAACGTTTTTTCACATAAACTGCAGTATTGCATGCCTCATCCCACAAGTGTATGGGAAGGCCCTGATCATGCAACATTTCCCGTGCAACACCCACGATAATTCTATTCTTCTCCTCAGCGACCCAATTCTGCTGTGGGTTATGAGGCGCTATGAGCTCTCTTCGAATTCCTTCTGCACTACAAAAGTCCTTGAATTCACCAGAGATGAATTCACCACCATTGTCACTCCTAAGAGCCTTCACATGCTTCCCTGATTCTTTCTCAACCAGTGCCTTGAACTCACAGAACTTTGAGTATGTCTCGCTCTTCTTCTGCATGAAGAAGATCCAGCACTTACGAGAAAAATCATCAACAAATATCACATACATGTGCTTATTGTCAATCTTACCGAGAAAGGTCCACACACATCTATGTGAATTCTCTCAAGGATCGCTGTGGCGCGACTATCCTTCTCGTGAGGTGGCTTTCACAAATTTTCCAAGGTACATCCTCAGACCGATGATGATCTGGAGCACCCTAGAATCCCAGTAAAAATCTGCTGCAGTATCTTCAAAGCTCCATGATGAAGGTGGCCCAATCTCCGGTGCCACAACTCGCCGTCATCTTGGCTCACCACTCCTTCTGCCTTGCCTACCATTGCTGCGCAGCCATCTACCTAAAATTGATAAAGGTTCTTAACTCGAACCCCTATCCTCCAGGTCTCACCAGTTGCCTTACTGCGCAAGAAAGCCTTTCCCTCGCTCAAGACAACATCATATCCCTTGTATTCTAACATCGCCACAGAGATAAGATTCTTCTTCAATCCTAGAACATGCATCACTTCCTTCAATACGAAGGGTTTAACAGACTCCCTCTCAAAGGAAATGGTACCGATACCGGTCGTACTGTATCTACCATCATCGCTCATCTCGATGTGCACTCCAAGATCTTTCTCATCCAGATCAGTAAACAAATCTCGATCTCCTGTCATGTGAAAAGATGCACCACTGTCAAGAAACCACACTGAACCCATCACACTTGAGACCAAGTATGCGATCAGCGAAAAATACAGCTCAAACTACGAGGCTAAGGCCTCTCCAACTGTAGATCCAGCAGTCTACTTATTTTTCTTCTTTTGTGGACAATTAGTGGCGTAATGTCCGTGTTGGTGACAGTGAAAGCACTTCACCTTGGACATGTCCTACTTCTTGCCTTTTGCACCAGATTGAGAAGCATTCTTCTTGCTCTTCCCCTTCCTTGCTTTGGCAGCCAAAGCACAATTTTATTCATCTGAGTTCTTTGATGAAGATCCATCCCTGGTACTTCACCTTATCTCCTCTTTCACAAGATCCGACCAAAGTCGCTCCCATATTGGCAATTTCTCCCGACCATTGACAGAGTCCTGATAGGAATGCCAACTCTTAGGTAGCCCAAGGAGAGCCAAGATCACCAAGTCCTCGTCATCTACAGTCACCCCCCACAGTTCGTAGCTCATCCTTGCATTGGATGAACTTCGTGAGGTACTTGGGCATACTGTCGCCTTTCTCCATTTTTATGTTCCTGAGTTTATCCTTGAGCGCCAACTTCCTCTGGTCGCTCTTGCTTTGGAATAAGTCTGTCAACGATTTCCACATCAAGAATGGAGAAGCCTTACCATGAAGGCTGGACACTATGTGGTCCTTTACACCTTCCAACAGAATTCTTCGACACTTTGTTGTCTTCTTTTGCCATGCGTCACGTGCGGCAACACCGCTAGAAGTAGGTTTTGGAATTTCTGCATCTATGAACTCCTTCAACCCATTGTCATCCAGCACCGCCTCCATCCTGTCCTTCCATGAAACACACCAGGGCCCTCAAGGGCATACTCCAATCGCAATCCGTTGAAAGACATCTCAACTTCGACACCAAGAAAACACTGCTGCAAATTTGAATTCTACCAGCTCAAAACTCAACCGCTTCAATGTTTTGCAATTGCTCCAATGATCAATATCGCTCTGATACCATGTAGAAATTTGAATAAATGATATGTTATTTATCGAGATTCTCCTGATTACACACTATTTTAGCTTCATGCATAATACATAATCTCTTCTACAATTGATCATTAATTGTGGAAATAAAAACAATCGCATGCGCACATTAAAACCATAAATAATCACACATATGAACACAATATTTTATGGGAAAGCTTAAAGCTGAAAACCCCCAAATATCTGTATATTATATGTCATAGAGATCATGTAGCAATCATTATACAAAGCTCCTCACAAAGCTCTTGGTACAATCTCCAATTGCTACACACTAATCAAGCCCGATCTAGCAAATCACATGCTCTAATCTCTGCCACCTGATAGCCTACCTCTACTGCGCAATCCCTGCTGAAGAATGGTTCTGAATGAACTCGAATTGGTCCAGCCTTGACTACAAAATCCTAATTTGCATATCCAATCACTGGTTGTTGCAAATCATGCAACAGTATAGTCACAATTGATAGTCACACTGCTCCTTCACCTACCTCTTCACTGGTCTCCACTGAAACTGTCCATGCACTGTAGTTAACTGATGTATTCTTTAGTTGATTAATGAGTTATTAATTAGTGAATTAATTAATAATTAATTCATACCACTCTCACTAGTGTATCAATCAGTTAGACTAGATACAACTAGCTCAACTATGTTTAACTCAGTTAAACTCAACACAACTCCACCAACTCGCCCTCTTAACTCCACCAAACTCGTCACATGAGTCAAAATTTTTATCCATGCAATAGTGAGCTCACCAAACCCCGTGGAATAGCGTAATTCCTTCCCCGCCCACCTCCCCGTGCCACATCACCTCACTTCTAACTCGAAGTGCTCCAAGAGAATAAGAGGTTTATAGTCCAAATATTATTAAGAGCTAATAATATTCGACATATCTATTTGTAGATCGAAATTCTAAAATAGATTCACCAATATGTCTAAAAATATAAGTCCATCTATTTTTTCCGACTTAACCAACCATCCACAAATAGCATCCTACAACTCATAGAACATGATCCATATGTTCAAAAATAGACATAGTCTAAAAATAGACTTTGCGCCAAAAATAGCCTGCGGGCCCACTTAGTGAAGGCGACTTCTTTCCACTAAGCTCATCATCTTGTTACAATCTCAACATTTATGTCCTAACACAAATGAAGAAAAGGAATATATGACTCGAATTCCATATGCCAATGTAGTAGGTTGTTTGATGTATGCGATGGTTTGTACACAACCAGATATTTCACATGAAGTTGGGGTTGTTAGCAGGTATATGGCAAATCCAGGAAAAGAACATTGTCAGTAGTGAAATGGGTGCTTCGATATCTAAGAGGCACAAGTGAATATTGTATCACTTATAACAGGTGTAGAGAATTTGTTTGTGGATATGTTGATTCTGATTTTGCAGGTGATTTGGATAAGAGAAGGTCAACTTCAGGATATGTATTTAATCTTGCAAGTGGAGCTATAAGCTGGATGTCAAAGCTACAAAATATTGTTGCTTTATCCATTACAGAAGCAGAATACATAGTTGCTTCACATGCTTGCAAAGAAGCAGTTTGGTTGAAAGGTTTGTTTGGTGAGTTTGGTAGGTTGCAGGACAACATAAAGTTATTTTTTGATAGTCAAAGTGCAATTCATTTGGCTAAAAATCTGCCCTATCATAGTAAATCAAAGAATATACCTATCAAGTACCATTTTGTAAGACAGGTTATCACTGAACGGGGAGTCTCTCTTGAAAAAGTTATACGAAGGAGCGTGTAGACATGTTCACGAAACCGTTTTATTAAGAGAAGCTACGATGGTGTCCCCGGCTTCTCTTGGCTTATGAGAAAATAGAAATAAGACAGGGAATGAGTGTGGGACTAATTGTTGTCAGGTGGAGATTGTTGAGCTTTTTTGGATATTAATTTGGCTAAAATCTCATGGATATGCCAACAATAAGTTTATTTCTAAACAGTTGCATCAGTGCGTGAAGAGATATTCTATCCTATTTTGTTGTGATAAATTAATTATTCGATTCCCTTCTCATCATAGTATAGCTTTGTTGAGGCAAATGAGTGTGAGGTGTGAAAGAGGAAGTGCGGATGAGGCAAATCTATTGTTGTAATCTCTGGTGAGTAATAAGATTACCGATACCTGCGAGCACGGTGGATGTAGCCCAGTTGGTTGGGTGAACCACGTTAATTCTTGTCTCTATTTTTAATTGTTGTTGTGTGATTATTCATAGTTTTCATTGTGTATTCTCTACATTTTTGAATGCATAAATAGATTCAACCTTAAAATTTTATGAAAGAAATTCATCACTAATACAATTTGTCTAAATTTTTTTATAATTGCAAGATAAATTATATATTTTTTAATATAAATTAACAATAAATAGTTATTTACATACTTTTATGTATTTTATATATTATAATATTTTTTTTACCTACCAAATAAATAAATAATTATAATTATTAATGAAATATTTTATTCATGATATATTATATAAAACTAAATTAAATTAAATAATATTTTTAAATTATAATTAATAATTAAACCAATTTATCTTAACTTAATAATATATTAAAAAAATCTAATATATATATATAAAGTACTTCTGCTTAAAAATACATGAAACACCTGTAATACTTGGCGAGCCTTATTTTAGCTGTTATTACTTACATTAATACTCCGGTGTACGATACCATGCATGGCCATGGAGCATGGTCATGGGAGCCATCGAGATGAAGTGGAATCTGACCAAACAACCTTACGTTTCGTTGTAGCTCCTAGGATGGTCGTTCGTCGAGCATTAATTAATGAGTCGTTCGGATATTTAAGTACGAATACAAGCAGACATCTGTTGATAACAGTGTGGTACCGATCGGCATTATATTATTCTTTATTGCCCAACCCGATTTTATCCATTTATTCGATGCGAAATTTTTGGAATTAGATAATTAAAGTTAAAGTTGGTGATTTATTACGAGTTGGTATTTTGATTTAATCATACGTGAAAAATACCATCGGTGTTTTATTTGAATTTCGATTAAAAATGTTCACATAATAGACTCTACAAATTAGTCATGATAGCGAGTTTATTTTTTTGGTTTAAAAAAAAATTAAAAATTAGAATGTTGAATTGTTTCAATAGATTAATATCATGAAAAAATTTGAACATCAAAAAATCTAAAAAGTTTAATAATTGTAATCTAATTTCAAAAAAAAATTATTATTATTTTATTATTTTGTGATTTTTCTTACAGACTAACATAATTAATTCTAAATTGATAAAAGTTTTAAAATAAAACCCTATTTCTCTGCCAATCCACTTTGCTTTATTTTATTCTATCTTTGAGTTAATTTTTATTTAGGAATGGTGAGATAAAGAGAATTGAAGAGTGTGTATGCAAATATATGAAGGAATGATTATGATACTTAAAGTTAAATATAACATTTGAAGGAATGATTATGATACTTAAAGTTGTGTATAAATAGCATGTAAGTGGTCTTAAGGTGCTTATAACCTAGAATATCTTATGAGGATATTAAAGCATTTTTTTTAAGAAAGTACTTAGTAACATTTGAAAATATTTTAATATTTGAATGACAACTTTCCTCACAGGATTCAAAATCTTAGTGTAATATGATGTTTTATTAGAAATTACTTAGGTTGATTTTTTCTTAATTTTTGTAAATAATAATAATTACAATGTATATTTTAGAAAAATAATAATAATTTCATGATATATTTTAAAAATAATAAATTAAAATATTTAAAAATCTATTTTTTAAAAATTTAAATGGAGTTAGGTTTGAAGATTTCAATTTATTTTAGGTTTAATTTGTTTTGAATTTAATAGGATTGGTTGAATTTTAATTTTTTTAAGTTGTGAATTCTTTATAATTTAGAAAAATTAGAAAAAGTTTAAGACAATCATAACATATTTAATCAAAAACTCATTAGAAAAACAAAGATTATGATTTAAAAAAAAACAAATAAAAACTAAAAAATCAAGTTAATTTTCTAAAACAAATTAATACTCTGAATTTTCAATCCTAAACAATAAAACTTTTAATGAAAAATGTAATATTTACAAAAATGTAACATAATTTTATAATTAAATATTAGTATTGTGTATAGAAAATATTTTCATCATTAAAATTTACAATTAGAATTTAAATAAACACTAAATTTGTGCTCTACAACAGTTTTTGATTGAAGCGGTGATTTTTTCTAAAAACATTACCTGTTATATAGAGAATATTTTAAGGATATGGCAATTGTTTGTTAATGGTTCTTCTAACTTGTGTCTACTTTTTTTAAAGTGAGGATTTTATTCATTTGATGATTGCAATGCACTAATGCTTAACTCTAAGAAAGAACAATTGCTTGAAAGAAAGTTGGATGTATGATAAACAAGATAGACAATAGGCTAATGGTAAGAAACTACAATGCAATTGTTTAGATATTTCATGAAGAACTCTATTTTGATCATGTATGTAGATTGGGTAAAAGCATCAATAACAAAAGAGTTTTTGAGAACTCCATGATGTGCTTGCATGTATAGACACCAAAGAGTTGTTTGTTGAGAAATACGATAGGTTGGCAAGTTAATTGATTTCTCATATTATGAAACATTATCTTGTGATAAATACCATTATTATTGTTCTTTCTTTAGTTTATCTTTTCCTTATCATAGAGTAATGCAGAAGCAAAGAAATGAAGAGGACACGAGATGTGAAATTTTTGACCAAGGGAAAACTTCCTCTAGGGATCATTATCACCGTGTTCTAAGGTGGAAGTAGAATTTTTTAGGTTTAAGAAAACTAGGGTAACTTCCTGACCTCTTTTGGAAATTTAGGATCTAGCCTCCTAAATTTGAGGTTGTCTTTTAGATTTAACTTTGTTTTTGTTTAATATTTTTAGGCTAGGTATGATTGGGCACTTGGTTTTTATTTGAAAGTTTGGAGATGGAGATTCAACAAGGCTTTTCACAAAATTAATTTAATGATTCAAAATTGTGTTTGACTCAAAAGCTGCATTGAAAATGTTTCATTCGATTATGAGCACTATGAAACATAGTACTATAGTTAAAAACTACCCAAAATATTCACGAGAACAACAAATATTAGAAAAAAAATTGAAGGCCAAATGGTGGAAAGAGACTCGGAATTGATCTCGGGGTGTTATGTTAAGGCACTTGCTTATTAAAAGTTACACTAAAAATACAAATTCAAAAAATATATTATTATGTTTGTCATATATTATTTTTATAATTAATAATGATAATAATAATTTTTTAAAGTTTTAATTTGATTAACTTTTTAGAGTAGATGGTGATAGGAGGTGTTATTTTAAGGAAATTCTTGGTGTAAAAGTTACTTGTTCGAAAATATGTGGAAAAAAACACATCACACTAAGGTGAATCCATCTCAAAAAAATCTTACACACTTCTTTGTATTCATACCACAAATATTGTTTGTGCCCTATTTATAGATAATAAAGGAATTGTTAAAATATATATAAAACCAAAAAAAAACTTAAATAATACTACACCACTTATCAATAAAGTTTTCATCTTTAAATGTTAGTATTAATTGGTAAAGGCTCAAAACTTTATCAATTTTTACGGTTTTATTAGAAGCTGCATGTATGTTGTACTTTAAGACTTTAGTTTTCCATTTCTGAAGTCAAAATTAAAATAAATTTGAATCCATATATATGCTCTCTTCATGTACATGATACATCTATTATTATAACTAAGCAAAGTTTCATGGTATGAAATCACTGGTTTTTTACATTGCATGCAACATTGAATAAGATATAAATTTAAGTAATTAACATAAACTTTATAATTTATAAATGAAACAAAATAAATCCATTCTAACTACATTCATCAGGTAATGTAACATTGATGATATAACATTAAGTCATATCTAGATTTAAAAGTCAATGAAGGCATTGTCATATACACAAGTTCACATTCTTGTACTTGTATTCCAAATTGGTCTAGTTATACATTTTCTCTTTTACAAAATGGGCCTGGCCAACGTGTCTAACATAGATAATGGAAAGGTCGCCCATAAATGAAATAATGGAAAAATGACATGCTGGCCCAGTTATAGATTGGGTCTATGTCACATGTGTGTACTCGATGCATTTGAAATTGATATTGTTTGCAAAAATTAAATAACTAATTGAGATATAAATCCAAAATGCATAGAATCAATTACATTTAATTCTTGATATTGGAATTTTGATCAGCTACTCATTCTCACCATGAAGATCTAAGGCAATGGAGAAGATTGTCCTTCCTGTTGAGATGGTGGAAATTGTTGTTGATGGACCTTAGGCATGGTTCATGGGTGATGGATAAAGGCATAGTGGAGGTAAATCGGAAAAAGGTAGTAGGTGTGGCGGTGATACTCCCATAGGTTGTACGATAGTGGAGATCACCCTAGGCGGATCACCCTAGAGAGGTGGAATGTCGAAGGTGGATGATTGAAACAATGAAGGGTGGATGAATAAATGGTAGGGGTGGGGATTGGAAGAGAGTTTGGGGAGAGTGATTATAGGCATAGGAGAATTTATGATGGAGAAGGTGGTCGGTGTGGGTGACAATAAATCACTTTGGTTGTCTGAAGGAGGAAAGCACCCTCGGGAGAAATTGGATATTATCAGTGGACCGTTATTCAAAAAGTTGCTATAGTTTTTCACCAACATGCTCATCAAATAATTGAATTATTAGCACAGAACGTTGTGAGATGTGGGTCCTACGACTATAACGATAAAAGTTTCATATAGTTATGAGCCTTAAAATAATGTCTCTTCGTATTTCACATAAAAAAAATGCATGCCATCAAATTTCCATACCATTTCTGTATAATAGAATGTTGCACTAACTCGGGTATGTGGCCCACACGCTTCTTTGGTGTTGAGAAGATAGCTCAGTTGCTCATCCATGTTTCTTTTTTTTGAGACGAACTCGTCCAACCTTTTCAAAATGTGGATCTCTTTCCACTGATTTTGACTTGCGCCATTGCCTTTCTTTTTCTTGAGCTCAAGAAGCTATGTTTTATTTTAGTAGTGATCTTTGTTGGCTTTATATTATTGAAAAACATTCTATTGTAATCTTGACATGCTTTCTACCAAGCCCATTCAATGCCTTTGCTTGCTCCAAATTTGTGAGTATTATGGATCTCAATTTCTCATGAAGTTGATAAGTTAACACGTTTCATCTCATCATCTTCAATAATACTATCTGAATTAGTACATTGGTTGATTGAACATTATCAATGCTTGTTTCATTATAATAACTTATATTTGGAGGAGAATCAATGCATGAGAAGCTTTGTTTGGATTTCTAGGCCCCAACTTATATGGTGTTCATTCAAATCAAATGAAATTGTAGGCCTTTTACGTAATTTAAGTTAAGTGATATTAGGCATTGTTTGCCCAGTATTGTTTACTCACCAACATCTCAACTTTCGGTACATGTTTACAAACATTTCCAGCAAGGTAATTGCAATTCTGAGAAGTGGAATTGGAACCTTTTATATATGACATTATACCAAATATCCGTGTATCCTTGTTTGGCTACGAACGATATCATTGTTACTCTTTCATCGAACGCATGATCTTCATTTGATTTGTCTAGCTCTACACTTGGATGAATTCAAAATTGTTCTGATTTTTTCTAAGCGTACAAAACGACTTCTTTTAAGCGTTGCATATGATTGTAATACAATACAACCTTTGTCAACAACACATATATTAACAATGAACACGTCTATGACATGCATTATTCTTTTCACTTAGGTACCTTTCCTTGATATCTGCGTTAGATTCAATGGCATTATTTGTATCTGATTGGAATGTGGAAAATTTACGTATGCTTTTGCCCACATATACCAGCAGAAAATTTATTAACATTATGATTAATAATACATATGACATGAAAAATAGTCATTAAGTCCTTACAAGAAACTTACATATTTTGTTGTTGGGTAAGCAAGTGGTTTTAAAATATTCCAAAAACCTTGGTTGGTCCACGAATCTTTCAAAAGATCTTTCAGCCCATCCTTTTTTCTAGATTCATCATCTTCACATGGTATGATTTCTCCTAAAGAAAAGAAAAATGTTGATTTGGTTTTCCCCTTCCTTAGACTTTATTTCCAACATTCTTCAACCATGCTGCGTGAACATACACACACATAATAATATATTCTGTGATTGAAGACACGGAATAACACAATTTATTAGAGAATATCATTACTCAATATTTTTATGTCTCTTATAAAAGAATAAACACATCACCTTAGCTTCAATTGGTATGCAGCATCATCTGTGATGAAAGCTTGAACATACCAATGCAATTAGCTCTTTCTTCCCAATGGAAAGAGATTTGACATCCATTGGAAAGCTACATTATAGTATTGCGTGATGATATCCGCCAACCTCTGGAACCACAGTTGCGATGTTCTTCGAAAACCATTAAGACATACGATTGATACTACATTACAAACAATGTACATAATTATATTTATGTAAGTTACATACACTAAAATGAGGTTGAATAAATAGAGTAAATTTAGAATAAATTTGTACTCACCATACTTGTTGTCTTAATGTTGAATCCATTGAGATATATTATTGTGAGAATATTTCGCATCATTGACATCCACTTTGTTTGTATGCCTATAATAAAAGGATGTTTCCAACAAGATCTTGTTTTTACGGTAGAAGAAAAAGCTCTCGAGGTGTTCCTTATACCAAACATTCTACTTTGTTTGGATCACTTTGATCTTTAACATACTCTAGCCTTATAGTATCATTGTAAATGTTTAATATATCTTGTCTTGTCATATGTATATCTCGAGATGTCCACAATGTATAACTTTCACCAAATCCATCCTTCACATCGGTGAACTTGTCCCATATCATGCATTAAAACCTCTTTGGATTAATGTGCAGGACAATAGATACGCAGCAACCCTTGTTAAATGGTGCATGTTTGAATCTCACTTAGGCATGCAGAATGCATCTTTTCCATGAAAAACAACATTGGATTTATCAAAAAATATGCCTACATACGGTATATATTATTACGACATCGTGGTCTGAGTTAAGTCGTCGTACAATGAAGTGACATTGGCAACCAACTTTAATACTTTCTTGTTGATTAGTTTTAGTTATATGCGAGGATGCCTCATACTTTGGTTTTTGCCATAGGACCATATGCACACCAATACACGCATATAAATGTTTTACAACAAGTGAATATAACATATATGCATGCGCCCAGCAGATTATACGTATATTGATAAATATAAAGACTCACATAAACGTACTCCAAATATGTTGAACAATATGTTTGTTTGATATCCTCTACTTTTACTTAGATGATCTGAAGATGAAATTGGTGAAGTGCAGTTAACTCAGTTTTATCTCTTATAAAATCATCAAGTCGAAAATATGGAATAGCACAACTTGGTCCCCATCAATATTATTCCATGTTAGGTCTTAGAAATTCAATCATATCCTCTAGGGTCTTCAACTTCCAACTCATTAATCCTCTCCCACTTACACATTCTTCAAATATCGCCCATTAAATAAAAAGCAGTTTGTTTGAGTAAATATTATGGTGCTGATTAATGCATATCACTAAACATGGAAATCACATTTTAGGTAAATATTTTATATGCTTTTGAGGATAAGCCACTTTGGAAAAAGTAATAATTGGGTCATTAATAAACTTGATATTTCTCCTGAGCAGACCAAACCATGTATGACATATGATGTCTTTATGGAGGTGGTGTCACCAACTTAGTGTCAGCAGGGTGACTTGTGATGAGTGGTTGAGGGGAAAAGGTGATTTTAGTGCCTCCTTCATAACCTACATGGAAACCTAACTTTACCCTTTCAGACTTCAGAATCATTAATAGGCTGTTGTAACATAGAGTGGTGCTACGGAACAATAGGCAAAACATTCTAGAAATGGGGGTTGCCTAACTACGTAGCCTCCGCCATTCGTGGAGATGGTGCCGAGATATGGACGGTGGGTGTTTGCCTAAAGTGGGTCATTAATTTCATTCCGGAATCGGTGGATAGATGCTTGAATGAGTCGAATACGGTAACAAGAGACTTTTCAAGGGTTACATGTGTGTGAGATGGCTACTCCTCACCATTTGTTGACTATTCGATTAGGGTGGGGTGAAATAGTCTTAGTAAAGATAGTATCGTCCATGATGTTGTTGATGGAATACCATAGATGTTGTTCAATGAATATTAAATATGTGGTGGCATTTTAATTTAATGTAGTGAAGGTTGATAGATGTTGGAATGTATAAGTTCTATATCGTTGGTGCTGATTAGCGAGTCAAGTTGCGATGAGATTTTAAAAAATACAAAGGCGCATATATGTTGAGTTGAAACCTTAGGTTTGACCAAATTCAAAGTATTAGTGTGAGATGAAATGTTCCCATGGTATTTAAATAAAGACCATGCATATACTTGAGTTGATCGAATATAAATTGGTGCTATATGGTCGAAAGTGAGTGGGCCATCATATTGGATACAGGTTGAAGTAAAACCTTTGCATAAATGAATATTAAAACGAAGAGTCATATATATATGATGGTTAAGAGAATTATTTGGATTGAAGTTTAAGTTTTACTTATTTAAAAATTTGAACATCATAAAAACATTAAAGTTTTACTTAGTTAAAAATTTGAACATCTAAAACATTAATCTCTATGATCAGGGCTTCATAGGGCAATGCAAAACACCACATTCATATTGGCGGATATAAATTGAGGAAAAAATAATATAATATATTGGTATATAATAGGGGATAAATGATTTTTATATTGGAAAAAGTATAAAAAATGGAGTTCAAAGTTAATGAAAAAATATAAAGGGTATAAAAAATGTTAATGAAAAAATGGATGCCTACAATATCAAGTGAAAGTGAACTTTAAAATTTAGGAATGTGTATTAGTTTAGTGTTGGTAGAGATAAAAATAATATGAATTTTAGAGGCATTTTCCAATGTACGACCAAAATAATGGTGTACACAGTATGCCACAAATGCATAGTGTGTTGGGATTCATTGGTGAAGCCACTTGTGCATAAACTAAAAAAGTAACACAATATACACATGGAACTCATTATGGGAGAAAACACAAAACTGTATATGAAGATCTTGTAGGACCCGACTGTATTACTTAATTTGTAGGCACCAAACCTACAAAGACACCAATCCCCCTATCTTTTTCTTTTTTTTTTTTTTGTAGGTGCCAACTGCATGAACTTCATCCCTATTTCTTTGCTTGTGAGACACTAACTACAAAGAAACACCAATCCCTCCTACTAAACTGCTTTGCTGGCTTTGACCTACAAGAGACACAATTCCCTTTGTTGCTTTGACATTAGCCACCTATAAATTTTGGCATAGCAAACGGGTGGCAGCTCATGCCCACGTTTCTAAGTCTTCAGAAGAAATATTTTCCTTGAAAATACTTCCATTCTTGAAGCCTTTGTGTGCCTTCATGTTTGAAGAAAATCTTCATTCTTAACTGCGCTCTACAGTAAGCCTCACTTGTTTGTACAGAAAATACTTTAAAAGGCCTCCATTGTCCTATTTCATCCCCACGACCTCCATTTTCACCCTTTTTCTCCCTTCAAAATTCCACCAATCATGTGTAACCATAAATCATCAAAATTCCCTTTTAAACCTTATAGCTCCCATGATTTGGTTTAAGAAATGCCTTTCTCTGCACCCGAGAACCCTCATTTTGGCTCCCAAACTCTCTATTTGTATCTTGGTCTTATGGCCCCACGAGGGCTTATGTAAACAGCCCTTTCCTCATACAACTGACTGCAGCAGGAGACTTAAATCCCCCAAAAATCCTTTGAAAAGCATAAAAACATCTTAAGGCGATTACTAAGCATCGGTCTTAGCTACACCATACTTCACAAAAACCTTTGTTGTGGAATATGATGCCCCCTCCGGGAAATGGAATTGGTGGAGTTTTAATGTAAGAAGAAGACCCAATTTTTGAAATGTCCATTCAAGAAAGTATTTACAAACCTATTTATAGAAGGAAGTAATATGACAGCTACATGCACTAAAGCAATGTTGACCTTACCTAATGGGAAGACACTGGGGTAAAAACAAATCATGATAAGTATTAAATACTCTTTGGAAAAAATGTTATCTTTGAAGACAACAAATGAGGCCACAAAGATGTTGGGTTATGACTTTTGAAATCATCTACAAAAAGAAGAACAAAATTTTTGTTCTTGATGCATCTCAAAAGAAGAATAAGGATGTTAGGCATTGGCACATGTCATTCTATTATCCAACAAAATTGGATAAATAAAACAAGGGATAAATAAGAGAATGACGAAGAAGTGTGGACACTCATTCAAAAGTTGCAAACAAATCTATAGCACATTTGAGTACATTTGGCTAGAAAATTGAGTTCAGACATAATTTTAAAGATCACTTATATCTTGTAATAATTTCAATAATAAAATATTTTTGAATTTGCCTCTCCTTTGGAGGCATGGAGATTTTCAAAGCTTCTTTGTGAGGTCAAGAGAACTTTTTTTGGGATGGCCTTAAATACGATATTCAAAGTTTGTGGCGGAATGTATGGTTCCAAAGAAAGTAAAGTTGAACAATTAAGATATGGAGTCTATTACAGCCCCAACAATTCAGTGGCATTAGGAGGAGTTTTCAATGTATTTTCACGGTTTACCTAAGTACGAAAAGGAAAATTTCGTGTCATGGTGTTAAATTCATGACTTTACAAATCTATGCCACACTTTGTGCATTATCTCATCCATTTAAAACGGTAAAGGTTGCCTGCATTTTATGGAAACAATTCAAAAGCTACATGGGAAACAGAAGATTATTCTAAGCAATAGAGATCCCATTTTTATGAAACTTTTTAGACTAAATTATTTTCTTGTCTAGAATTACTCAATTAGCTCATATCTCATCTTCTCATCCTCAATCTAATGGAAAATTATAGTGAATTTTTTTTGGAAGGATATCTTTTGTTGTGCAACTCATGGGTAAAATAGTATAGTAGATTGAAAGTGGTTACCGATGTACGGAATGGTGGTATAACACTTCTTCATGTGTGCTTAAAAATGACTTCCATTTATGGCACTTTATGGGTATATCACATAAGTCACACTCATATTTAAGATAAGTTTGCAAGCTTCAGAGCCCATATTTTTGGCGTTTTCATTTCCTAAAGAATTTTTATTTATCTTCTAAACACTATTTTTACTATATTTAACCAAGTAAATCAAGATTAAGCATAAATCAACTATTTCCAATTAACTACAACCACATTAATAAGTGATTAGAAATACCAGCAAACAACCTTATTTTCGATAAAACCTATAATATACTTCCCAACCATTTTTATTATATATTTATATTAATTATTGATTTAAAAATCATTTTCAAAACGTTTTGTATTACGCTAAGATTTGGAGAGGGATTAGCTGCTTTGTTTGTTTATGAAGGTACGATATAAAGCGGGGAAGGTCTTGGGTACTAATGGGAGGTAGGCCTTAAACCATTTTTTCACATCACCTTCTAAGCTACGGGCAGATTCTCATTTGGTGTGTCGTCATGTTATCTCCGTGCAGCTAAAGAATCATCTCCATCTTTATCCTACATGGTGTTGAGGCCTTAGTAGACTCTTTTGCAGGTGAAATGTGGGATCTTTGATTGATAAATCATTGCAGTGCAGGTACTAGAGTGGGGTAAAACCGGAGGCGCTACCGAGCTACCATGATGGTGTTTTGATGAGGTGCGAGGTTGGCTTAGACAGCGGGATGTAGATGGCGGGGATATTAGGACTAGCGAGAAGTCTTTTGAGCTGATTTGAGGTGGCGAGGAGGCCTGAGGTTTGAATGAAGTGAATATGGAGTGTAGATTGAGGGGGTCCTCACTGTCCTAATGTGTCTACCACTTTGAGGTGGTGAACCGAGTATTTCAAGGTGCGGTGGTCTAGAGCATTGTGTGACCTAGTTCTTGGTAATACGCACGGTACGAGTCGAGTAAGTCCACGATGGCTGTAAGGTCTTACGGTGCGAGTTATCTCTATGGATGTGGTGGAAATAGTTGATCTTTTAGGTGTAGGAGATCTCTTGAGGATCTGCTCTCCAGTTATTCAGCTATTCCGGGTGGAGTTAGGAGTTTGGATAAGCTCTTGTGTGAATGGTTCTTGAAGCCAAATTTTGTTTTCAACAAACAACTTAACCTGCTGTTACTTCTATTGTAGTGATGTTGTAACGGAGCTCTGGTCTCAGTGGAGTCCTTGTGTGAACCAAGATAATCGGTGACCTACGATCACCGATGGACACACAATGGTTTGCAGAACTATGGAGTTTCCGGGTGAGAGTTTAGGATGTTTCAAGAGGGTACCTTGTCACCACGGTGTTTAGCAATGTCCCTTTAGAAATCATTAAAGCACACACAGCTCTAACAGAGATGGTGCAGGAGGAATTTACCCAGGATATTTCACCTCTAAAAAGAGGATGAGATCACAGAGGCCTGTACGGCCCTTTCGGGCTAAATACAGAGTAATAGGGAGAAAACACAACAAGTGGTTTAGAGACGGATTTGTAGAATAGGAGTGTTTAACTTCCAACCTAACGGAGAATTGTGTGTGAGTTTTACGGGGGCTCTTAGAATGTAGTAATGTGGAAATACTCGAGGCGTCCTAGCGGATTCGCCAGTATGTTGGTGATGAAAATGGGAAATGACAAGTTATGATTCTGAACTCTCAGATGTTCCACAGTGGTCGCCATTATGTTAGAGGTTCCCATGTTTTGGTAGGTTGGCGATACCAAAGATGATGGCTATCCTGTCTTACCTAGGATCTAGCCCTCCTGGGTCCGGAAGCGGATCTCTCTACATATAAGCAAAGGTTTTATGTCTTTGAAGCTCAAAGAAGTTAAGATATTAGGCTAGTTATGGGCTGCGTGGTTGTTGTTTGATTTTTTTGTTTGGTTGTTGGGAATCGGAAAGAATGGTTCAATATAAGACAAGGATGAGTTCAAGTCCAGTCAGGTGCATTACTAACACGGCCTCTTAGTGAGGCGTGGCCAAACGGCCGCCGATGCCGTGAAGAAGAAAGGCCACGGAGCTGGGTTGAAGGTTTACCTTTTTGAAAGGCTAATTTTTAGGGTTTGCCTTTATATGTTAAGTTTGAAGTTCTTTATTTTTTTACACACGAGGTGAATTATTAATTTTTAGAGTAACCTAGACGAGACACGGGATGATACTCATGGTGTGATATAACACCAATACCAGTTCTTATGACATGAGATTTGTTTGCGGTCTCTTAGGTTTCACCAAAAGAAACTTTCCGATCCAAACCACACATCCTTGTATGTTTTTTTTTATTATAACAAGGTTATAAAGTTTTTTAAAAAGGGGTTTTGAAAAATAAAAGGGAGTCTTATAAAAGTTTTGATTGAGAATATTAAAGTTTTATTTTTAGGGGATTTCTAAAGAAAAAGGTTTATTGTTAAAAAGTTTTGTGGTGGATTTCTCTCATCATAGGAATATATTTGTGTGAAATTTTTTAAAGTGAATTTTTCATTTTATTTTTAAAGAGGAAATTAAAAAAAAAAGGAAAAGGGTTTTGTCTAGAAAGAGAGTTTATGTGTTGCAAAGGTTTATTTGTTTATATTTTTTTTTTTACTTTATTAAGCATGATAGTGTTTTGGGTTCGAAAAATTTCTTTGTGTCTGAATATCGCGAAGATTATGTTTACGAAGGTGTGTTTTGAAAATAATTTTTTTCGGGCGTGTGGAAGGAAAAATCTCATGTAATAAGGAGAGCGGAGAGAGATAAGGAGAGCAAAAAATCAGATAAAAAGAAAGACAACAATCATTGTAGTCCTGAAAACGAGATTGAAACAACGAGGAAATGAATTCAAAAGGAAGAGCTTGAATATTTGAGGCTCATGGGCTGATGTATGACCAAAAGAATCTATAAGACAAGCACATGGGAATAGAACAAATAGAATAAGTCAATAATTCATGAATGGGAATGGATATGGTAACACTAAAAAATTGGTAAAAATTTGATTTTCGGGTTGTCAAAATGAAAACTTTCTTCAATGTAAAGAAGAAGTTCTGGTGATGCAGATATAATAACGCATATGAAGAAGTATGTGATGCTTCAGTATTAGATTTTTGCAAAATGAAATTGGATAGAAGTTTTTGTGCAGGTGGCAGCTTTATCTAAGCTGGAAGATCTGGAAGTATAATTTGGTATAAAGGAAAGTGACATGCAACAACCAATTGTGTCACAACCTGTTGAAATAGAAAAATCTAGCGCGGTTGAGTAGGTGAGAAAGACTGCAGGAGAGCATGAGAGCTTGGAGAATCCCACTCGAAAATGGATGATGATCATGAAGACTAGAAGTGAATCCCGTATGCAAACATGCATATGTGGATGAAGAGCACAACATGGGTGTAGAGAGAAGGTTAGAGGCCTCTATATGTGAAGCGAGCCTTGAGCTATAGATGCACAAAGGGAACTCCCATTGTAACATGGATGGTGAAGATGATGGATTCAAATTATGTGACAAGACATATATGGATGATGACTACTGAAGTGAGATGTGAATTGGAGAATTCAACAACAATTAATGAATTTGGTGAAGTTGAAATTGTTAATGAGCTGTATGCTTATATATCCCACCATAGAGTGGAATTGGATATTATGATAATGACACATTTGTGGTATATTTTCAAATGAAGTCAATGTGGAAATATTATAAGTCCAGGTGTTTGATGAATAATTGAAGATTGAAGTTGCCTTTAGTAGCAAGTTATGAGCGGGAATTGGATTACCTAGATTAGATGTGTCAAAAATAGCAATAGTGAGTATTACATTAGTAGAGCTACCAGTGGGCAACAAGTGGTTTGGTGGATGCAGAAATTGAAATTGTTGATATTGACTTTGATGAAGAATAATTAAATGATTATGTGAGTGGTTTAAAGCACGACAAAAATATCTAATTGATATGTTGTTATTTGGTGAGAGAAGCCCATATATGCGGAATCAAGGTGGAATACAACACACACTTTATAAATATGAGATGTTTGTAAATAAGTGGAAGAAGGAAGAGGAAAGAGGAGAAAGCTTTCCACTTTGACATAATGAATATGTTTTTAACATTTGTTTGCAAATTTTCTAAAATCACTTCGGGACAAGTTTGGTCGATTCTGATTACGGTGAAAGAAGATGAAGAAAATGATGTTTGGAAAGGACATGGAAGTTCCTAAATACAAAGAAAGCATTGAAGCGATCTTTCCATGATAGGTCGAAGAATTATATTTTTCTATGAAGAAATACTAAGCAGAAGAAGATGATGATTCCTGGGGGCAAAAAGTGAGTGAAGTTCACAATTTGAAGATGAAAGAGTTGTGGCAATAGTCCATGGCAGTGAAAATGTGCTGAAGAAGTTGTAGAAGACACGCTCGGATTTTTTTCAAAATAATGCAAGATTTAAAGAAAAATTGTAGAAACAGCGTAGAAGTATGGGGCTTACAACAAAGAGTAGAAACGACAAATGAGAATAGTTTAGAAGTCATATAAATTTGGAATAAATGAAAGAAAAACCAGAGTAAAGAGATATTTGTAGAAGAAAAACTCAAAGCAGATACAAGAGAAGTGAAAGAGAAAAATTGCAACAACCATGAAGTAAAATAGAGTATGATGTTTACAGCAAAGAATGAACCAATTTCGAGGGTATATAATTTGGAAGAAACAAAAAATAAAATCAACTTAACTTTGTAAAAGTTTTGAGCCATTTATGGCTGGTAGGACTTAGATACTAGGCATGTTTAAGTAATGATTGAGTCAATTTTTATTATAAACCTAGCCAGGCATAGTTGAGTCATGTTGATCTACGATTAAGTTATGTTGAGTTATATGAATTTTGTAATTAAGGGGTGTTAGAAATAGTAAATTACTCCTATATGAATTCAATGCATGGGAGAGTACGGTGTGAGTTAGTTTGAGTTAATTATATATTTGGAAAAGTCTAATTTAGTGTGAATTTTCATGAGCAAATTGAGTCACGATTAAGAGGCACCTCTAGTTGAGTCTTTCATGATTCCATAATTATTATAGTGTGGTCCTTATATATGCAGTGATTAGGTCATTGTAATGTGTGTAAAATATTAAGCCAAGAGGTTGAGAGTCATGACTCGATGAATGTATGTGAGAAAAGATTTATGAATGAAGTTTATTTTGTGTGAATTACATTTCCTCCTCTTCCTTTCTATCCTCTTGCAGAAGACATGCGAGGTGGAAAAATGTTTCAAAGGCATATAATTGGTGTTGCTACAAAGTCGATCACGAAACGAAGCAGAGTAAAATATTACTTAATTCCTTTTTTAGGGAATCGTTCCCCAATGGAGTTGATTAGAAGAGGGAACATGTCAAAACACAAATTGGCAGTTACAGAGTTAGAAGCTTTATTAACAAAATTGGGGTTGATTGGGTTGTCATTATGGATCATTGGAGCTTTTCAAGGGACTTGGATATTGTAATGGTGAATTCTGCATATTACTTGAAATGACCAGAAAATTGATACCATGTGGATCATTGAGAGAATTTGTACTATGTTGAAACACGATGATATAATAGTTTTGCATCCTTTAAATTTGAGGAGCAAGAGGAAAAAGTTGTTGCGGGGGTGAGCATGATTTTTTAGTCGCCTTACTTCGATTTGAACTTTCGACAACAAACCATCTTCCTCTCTAATTTTGAAGTACATTTTTTTCTTAAAGATGAGACTTTTTTTTTTAACTTTGATTTGTGGACAAAATAGCTCAAATTGATGAGTTAGCTAGTAATATTAAATACTTAATAATATTATCTTTTGTTGGTGTACAGTCAAAATCGAGAAATTCATTTCCAATATTGAGCATGTTTAAAAGATGCGAGAGGAGAAGATTAGAGTTTTCCGACTCGAATCCACAACTCCAATGTGATGATTTACAACAAAGTCGAGGTTTTGTCTTGGTTCTTGTTGAAATAATTTTCCTTTGATTTCGAGAAATATTCTTATACGCATTTTAGCGGAAAATTTACTGAAGATGTAGGTTTCTGATTGCACTCCATGGAAACCCATCATCTGACGTCCCGGAAGAAGTCATTAAAAAGAAAGAAGAGAATCGGTCTTCGATATGAAAATAAAGTGTCTTTTTATATTTTGGACTACTTCAAATCAATTTGAGTTTGTGTGTTGGATATCTTCAGACCAACTCCTTGTTCACTTGCTCCTCTTCCCGGGGAACTTTAGACTCTCAAATCTGACATTGTGATTAAGTTGGCCATGTGAAAGATCAATATTTTTTATCTTTAACCTTGTGAGAATTGCAAAAAACATAGTCATAATTCGGAGGAATTGCTTGACATGTAAGACTCCTACAAGAGCAAAGATTCACCTTAGATAGATCGCTTCTTCAAAATAAATCTTCCTTGACCAATAAAATATCCAGTCATACCTGTGATTCCTTCTATCAAGTTTTAACAATCTTGTAATAACTCACATTTTTATTTTGACGAGAGAGGGATTAATAGTCACTGGCTTCCAAGCTGATTCATATTAGATGAGTTTGGGTGACAACTAAACGAGGAACATGTCAGCCAAAACCTAAAGCTAGAGTCGGCTAGTCAAATTGAGAGTTATGCTCCATTATATAAATTCATGTTCCATGATTTGTTTGGTGACCTACCTTAAGCAGTGTCCAAAGACCATATTGAATGGAGAATCAAGTTGTCGCACAAAATATATTTGCTTATGTTCTTTGTGACTAATATCTATCAATACGATTATCTAAATCTTTTATATTTGTGTGTGAGAACACAAACTAACAAGAAAGTGCTAGAATTATCGATGATTTACATAGTTTTAAATGATTTTAAAAGCTAGAAATGAAGCTATTTGGTAAGATATTGAAGTTATTTAAAATGTATTTTTGAGTGAATAAATGGACTCGATTTTTTGGAATTATATGATGTTTAAAATAGTAAAAATATCTAATGTTTAGACTACATCCAACTTTATTGTTTTAAAACAAGATATTTTTTACCTTTCTTAATATTTTCTGCATTTGTCCAAAATTCTGAGATTTGTTGAAATAAAGTATCTAATGTCTAGACTACATCAACTTTATTACAAATTTTTTTAAAGCAGATAACGACATTTCTTAATCATATTTTTCAATACATTTGTCCAAAATTGTGAGACTTTATCTAATGTTAAAAGTACATCCTTTATTGCAACTTTTTTAAAACAAGATATAATTGACCTTTCTTAATTATATTTTTCTGTACATTTTGTCCAAAATGATAAAACTTCGTTGAAATTGTACTTTCTTGAAATAAGAAGTTTGAATTTATAATTTGTAAAATCAAATAATTAACCATACTAAATTTAAATAATTACAAATTAATTTATATATATGTTATAATTGAGTATAATAAATATCACAATAATTTTATAAATATTACTAATTAATTAATCTCATAAATATCACGTGATGTAGGGTGATTAATAATAATAGTAGCAAAGTGATATTCAATGATGTAGTGATTAATATTATGTAAATAGATTCATAAATGTGCAATGTAAAAAGAAAAATAAACCCATGATGACCATAAATCAAACATTTGTTAAACCAGTTGATATATCCAAGTCCAATTATTTATGTGAAACAATGAGTGCAGAATTTCTGATGACAGTTAATTGCCTCGACCATGAAGCGAAAACAGTTACGGCAGAATTCGACATTTTAGATTATAAAGAAATAATATGATTAGCCGTTGAACAAAACCAAATTATAAAGAGATAATAAGTCAACCGTCCACCTAGAGATCGAAATTAGAAAATCAATATTCAGATCTGACATGAGCAATAATCTTGCGTCACCTGAGTTTGGTTTTTAACCCATTTGTAACTATTTCAGATTTTGTTGGAGAAGTTCCTCTTTGCTTCCATATGTACAAAATCTCTGAGCTCTCCACCACCTTCCTTATCTCCTCCCCTTTCATCAATCTCCTTACTTTCCTGCTATTTCCCTCTATAACTTTTTCATTATCATGGTTGCTTTTCAATCTCTAGATCCAATCTTCCATTCATCGGCTGAGAATTTGCAGTTGGTGTATTGGTCATTCCCCAGAGGAATCGGCAAGAAATGCCCGTCGAGATGCTCTCTAAAATGGAGTTCCACCCGCAGTGGCTCAAAAACCCGCCATGGAGGGATGAGAGAGCACTCTCGGCTGTAACCTGCTGAACAACCACTCCTCGCTCTTTTGTTTCGTCAGAAAACCGTCCGGCAACATGGTTGAGACATCGGTGGCCTCCCGGACCAAGGATGTCGAACACCCTTAAAACAGTAACCGCTTTCCTTCGACCCATTGCTATTTCCGCTGCCTGGCTTGTCGACACCGGGATTAAACCTACCAACTGAAACGTATCACCGACTTGAATCTGGCCGTCCGGCGCTTTGTGCAGTCGATTTCTATCAGCGACTCGTCCCACAACGAGTCGCGAGAATCTGGTGATGATTGAGGTGGTGAAGGCAACAATGGGCGAAAACACGGTATAGCTGCAATTTCTCTGACAAAGCCTCCACTATATTGCCTTCTAACGCTTCGAAGGGAATTGGCTACTACTACCAGTCACTTCTCTGGCTTTTTCTAAACACCGAACAACACGTCTATAACTTTTGCAGGGTCTACATCTGGTAAAAACGACGGAAGATCTGCGGACTCTATGGAGATTCCGCCTGGAACATCAACTGCCAATCCTGCCTGACAGTGGACTGCACAGCAACGGGAAGAACAAATCATTACAATATTAAGAAGAAAACAGAAGTGACGAGTGGATAAGGGTTCGTAAGGGAAGTTTCTTGCGGAAGAAAATCATCACCTGATTCGGAATGGGAAAGGATGGAAAACATTGATCACCTCTGCCTCCGAAGAAATGGATAGCGAGCTGAGCTTTTTACAGCTGAGCTGCCCATCCGAGGTAAGTGTCGGCCCGATACCCGGGACAGGCGTTACGACCAGGTTGCCGATGAAGATCGTTGATGAGTTCCTCTACAAGGCTTTTCCATGATACCCAATGACTGATAAAATTGTTTGATCTTACTCCATCTCGAACCTCTTCAGGCACATGTCAACAGTGCTAGCCACCAGTTGGTATTACCACAAAGAATCCATGTCATCGCATAATATTCTTGCAGACAACATGTAGCCTATTTGCTTCAGGTCTTCGCTCAGCCAGAATATTTATTGTTCCTGCAGAATATAAACGTGATTATCATCAAATTTGCAAAACCCCCACCAGCATAGCTGCAGAACCTGCGGTCTGCTCGCGTTCCAGATGTACACAAGCTGTACCAGACTGGTTCAATGCATCGCCTGCGATATTTGCAGTGAATATGAATTTGAGTTAAAAATGCAGATACATTGTCGGATTTGTGTGAATGCAGATGGTCCCATTTCAAATTTCAAATTGACGGAATTTGCCGCTGTCGTTTCTGTTAGATTTGTCCAGAATTGATTTGCCGTGTCCTGTTCGTCCTCAGACCCTGTTCATTGTACCTCTGTTCATTGTACCTCGGAAACTATCCACTGCCATGATCGATGCCATGTCCATGCTTGTAGTGCTCTTAAGGGCATTTGTAGACTTGAATAGCAACTAATATATTGGTTGCGTAATACTTAGGAGCCTTCTATAGTGATACATTCTAGTACTGTCATCGGTCACATCACGTGTGCACATACGTTCAAGTCAAATTTCAACAAAACACGACAAATTAACTAGGGTCCTGAAATCTATAAACGCGTACAAACATTTGCTCAAAGAATTCCACAAGATTTGAGTGGGAGAAAACAGTAAGAGGACATCCATCAATTTCAGGGGGAACTTCAGTGACAGCTAATCTAATCTGCCGTTCACCAGTAATCCAATCTGCCGTTCATAATAAATATAATTACGCTGAAACTGTGGTCTCTGTAAATATAATACGACACTTCTGCTGTCTGATGTCATCATCACTTACTGCCATACTCTGCTACCCACTAAAATGGCCCATTCATCACTGTCTTCAGATCTCCGGCTGCCAGATGTGAATTGGTCTAAAATGTAGAGTCAAAATCCTAATATTCACCTGGCGGTGCCATATTCTCAAAAGACATTGTGAATAGACCATAAACAGCTCTGAACACCATGACGATCAATGTATTACAGCAAACTTTGGATTATATAGTTATATGGCACATGCTCTATTTTCTAAAGTCGCTATTATTTACGGCATAGTTACGCAACGGAGAGCATACGTAATGGAGGCATACGATAATCATATTATAGTTCATCTCCAGATCCAAATACTTTGAATATTTGGACAGATTCAACTCGAAATTATTTCAAATTATAGTGCAAAAATATAAACCGATCCATAAACGATTCTTCACCCACCATCCGAATCCCGAAAGTACCATTCGGACTAAGGTTAAGGTCCTGCAGAAAAGGGGTCTTGTGCTCAAAGCGCAACGCGGGGTTCGACCGTCTGAGCGCAATGGAAGGTAAGTAGAAGTTTCAAAAGCGTAGGGAGTTTACTGTAAGTTTTAGTGTGGGTTTTGCAGGGAGCGTAGGGAATCTGTGGCCCATATTATTAGGTTCCTATCTGGATTCGCTCCCTGGAATTCGGATGATTCCTAAGTGCAGTTGTTTCCTCGAGCTTAAATTGCCATGTTGGACCTTAGGTTGTCGCTATTGGTGGCTTGTTGTGTATGTTGCCTTTCAGTACATTCCCATTGTATATCGGTATGATGTTGTATTTGGTGGCTATAATGACATGTATATTGGTACTCAAGCTGAACAATTGGATGTTGCTTATGGTGGCCTGTTGTATCAATTGTCAATTAGAATCATTCTTCGTTTGACTATCTTTTGACATTGGCCTCTCCATTGTTTGGCAAAGTTGGTACACGATGAGAACGATTAGTGGTTGCCTATAGTGAGTTTATTGACCGAAGTAGACCCCAGCGGCATTCCTACGGGCTAATGATGGTTTATGTTTTGGTGGTACCTATTGTGAGCTCTGATTGTTCTTATTGGTGGCTTTAAGCGACATGCGAAATTTGTGTCTTGTTGTAAGGCTGTCAAATAAGGTTCATTGGAGGAACTTTCTGTGTTGATGAGATTGCAATATGTCAACGAGGAAGTGCTTATCTTGTTGAACTAATTGACATTATTCTTATCCTTCTATTTCTCATGGTAGCACTTTCATGTCAACACTCTACTTATAACATTCATAAAATCAATGGTGGCTTTCGTCCCATTTGAAGATATAGCATCGACTTCCTCATCACGAAATTTATCTTCGAATACCTTTCTGTGTGAATCAAATATCCATTGCATCTCACAAAGATAGGCGGAGAGTATTGGGTGAGTTTTCACCTATCTCTCGTCCTTGTAAGAGCATTAATGTCAAATTTCACAAAAAATGGTGGTCATTTCTAGTTGTGTATCATGTGACATAGGTATGTATTTGTTTATCCATTGTTGGTTTTGTCCAGGCTTAATAGGTTTTTAAAAAAAGCTGTCTGCCTTAGATTAGCATCTGGTTGGAATATTTGAATTTTTGATATGTGGACGTTATCTGCATTCGGAACTTGTCTTTTCAATCCTCGGGCACAATACCACTCTGAGTGATGTGTGTCCTTTAAAGTATCTGATTCTTATTGGATCATGCATATGGATCACCTTGTCCTAGATTTTTCCTTCATTATATCATACCTGGATCCCAAATAGAATAGTAGGTGTATTATCATTATCGAGGTTCGATTGAGATCATTGGGATCCTCTATGATTATTATTCAGGTGGATTAGGATCTTTGCTTTCAATGGTCTTCCCACTACGACGTTATTCCTTTGTTTAGATCCAACGAAGTGCCACTAACACGACATTCTTACATTGGGTCGTAGGTATGTTGTTATTCCATTACCTAACACTTTTTATTCAACCTAGATTCATAGTACTACACGTGATTTATTATTCATCCCTTCCTCAGCATCTAGATCCCCATCTCATTCTATCTACCATTTCCGTTTGCGATGTATTTATGTACCGGCTCTCCTCCTCATGTATTAATTTGCCATCTGATTATCCATTTATAATTCAGCAGGAGTCTTATTGGCGTATTTTCCCATTACCCTCCTCACACTAAAGCTGATGTGTTTAGTCTTGTGGTGGCGCCCAGCTCTCTGCGTCTTCGGGTCTCATCACTCCACATGGCGTACAAAGATGCCACCGTGTCCCAAATCTCACTTAATAGTGGAAGCTCTGAGATCTAAACTCCTTCCCCTGCGATAGTCTTGCCGGGACAAAGTTGGCCAAACTCATTAGTATTAATCGGTGCATCCATCTTCCATCTTCGAAAGTGAATCGTTTGCACAGTGAGTACGAGCACAGACGTGGTGGTCATCACGGAAGAGGTTTAATTGCTTTAAGCACAAAATGGAAATCAAGGAAGTCTCTTTAGACTATGATGATCTCGTGAATAGCGTTGCCGATTCTGAAGCAAGGAGGTCATTGGCAGAGATGGTTGTTTAGAAAGCTATTGAATTCATTGCTAGCAGATTGGATAAGTAAACATTGGCATCAGTTATGGGCTATACTACGAAGGTGAGTACTCTCATCATGTGGTGGTTTAGTGTTCACTTTATGGATGAAAGTGATGTTTATAAGATTATTAGCGAGAACCTGGGTGCGCGGGAGAAGTTCATCAGTTAATACCATGGTTCCTTGGTTTCAATCCAGAGTGTTGGAGGCTCCTAGAATCGCATTATTTGGGTGAAAGCTAAGGTCTTTCTTTTGAATATTGGACCTCAGGCGCTTCGTGAAATGATGATTCCATTGGGTTCTCTTCAGTATCTTGACCAAGTATTGTTGGTTCCGAGTGATAAGAGGGTGGCATGGATTTTAGTCGAACTACGAGAGTACTCGGGTAGCTTGCTGACATTGATCTTCTAACAGGGCAATAGAAGACATAGAGCGGCGCATTGATTTACAGGGAATTCCATTCGTTTGCCTTATCACCTTATGTACAGGGTCACACAACGTGAGCATTGTCAGCTGAGATGCGTATGATCCGCTACTGGTGGTGCAAATGAGTCCTCTTCTTGATGGTCGTCGGACGTATCTTGCTTATGGCCACTCCTAATTCGAGGTATTCCTAGTCCCCATATCTCG
This sequence comes from Pinus albicaulis, assembly GCA_034641835.2. Lineage (NCBI taxonomy): Eukaryota > Viridiplantae > Streptophyta > Pinopsida > Pinales > Pinaceae > Pinus > Pinus albicaulis. Next base: position 41,330 of record JAXQQM020066452.1, read on the forward strand.
ACGAAGAGGGCCACACCTTGCAAGACAATCGGACGAGTTTTACCTAAGTTATAGGGTATTGGATCTGGTAACAATATTGAATCAAATGATGAACTCGCATCTTAGATGGTACAAAAGGACCTGCGGCAGTGAGGATAATTCCACTCCACGGGGATAATCATATTATATCCTTACAGTTGCGAGTTTGGAACTTCCTTTCATTAAGTCTACAAGGACTCCCACAAGGCCACTGCGATTACATCATTGGTCATATATCTCCTAGGTGACCTCTTATTCATCCTACCACTAATTTCTGCTGTTGGTGAGTCGTACCGTACCCAAAGCCCTCCTCACGTAGTCCCACTCCCACTTTGATATATCTTGGAGCACATTGACCCCATACGTATCGAATTCCCTAAGAATTACATTGGCAGCAGGCCTAGAGTCCCTATTTTGGCTAATCCCAATAATGATTTCGCTGCCCTTACGGTCTTTGGTGAGACACTAAATTGTCTGTCTCTAGATCATCTACTCTTTCACTCATTTTCGATAAGTGCGGTGAGACGTATTTCAGGACGTAGCAAACACTCTAAAGGAAAATTGGCGTGGCCCTGGCAGGAGATTGAGGAAAATCTTCTTGACATCCTATCTCCATCGGTCAAAGAGCACAAGGGAGTGATTCTGGGCATAGAGCATGCCACCGGAGCCGGATTCATCATGAATCATATCATTTCTTTGAATATAAAGAGGTTGGGGCGATGCCTCCAAAGTATTACATAGGACATGTTCTTTCTGCAAATCCTTTTATTTTCTTAGGCCAAGAAACCATGTGTGCTCGAGAGCGAGCTATCGATTTATTTACGGCTTTCAAAACGGATTGAAAGTTGTTGTCGTGGACGTATGGGTCATTCGGGTGCAGCACGATTGCGATATGGAATCGGACTTCGCATCTTTTAAACGAGCATGAGTTTTTGGAGGGATATTGCTATACGGTTCTCTCGAGGTATGAATGACTAGAGTTAATATCAAATACTATATACCCCTTATAACAATAAACGGTCTTTTGTCGTATGAGGATTCTGATCTTTCCTTTGCAATTTAATTCTCATGGGAGATTATAACACACTACGCATCCGATGAAGTGTGGGGTTTATCGACCAAAGTAGATCTCTCTCATATTTTCTATGTGACATGTTTTATGATCTGGGATTGGTATTCGGCCAAGTCTCCTCTTATGCAAACATGGTCGAGCAAGCGTACGGACACTCATCACATTGCAACGAAGACTTGATCGGGCTTCCGTTCCATGATAACTTAGTTGACAAATGGAGTTTGCTGCATTCTGATATTATTGTCTCTGACATTTCAGATCATATGCCCATTCGGCTTTCGTGGCAAGCTGATGTCAATCTCAAGGGGCGTCCTTTTAAATTTAATCGTATTTGGCTGGAGGATATGGATTACACTAATTTGAATTATGGCATTTGGCGACAAGATATTCATGATGATTGTCTTAAAGAGTGGGAGCGCTTCCATTTTAAACTGCAAAAGATCAAGAAGGCTTCTAAGGAATGGGAGATAAGGAAAAACGCTGCACTCCGAAAAGAATATTTTGAGATTTCTTCTACAATGGCGGCCCTTTTTGTTTCGTTCTCTTCTACTCCCCCTGTCACTGCGGATATAAGTCGCATGAAGGATTTGGCTGCCAGGAAAAAGGAAATTCTCAGGATTGAAGAGGTCACATGGCGTTTGAAGAGCAGAATATTATGGCTTAAGGAGGGGGATTATAATACTCGCTTTTTTCATAAATCTGCAAATGCCCGCCGGAACCGAAACGCCATTTGGCGCATCAAAAAAGATGATGATAGCTTTGCATTTTCCTGCTCCGAGATCCAAGAGGAAGCGATATCATATTTTTCAAAGTTTTACATGGCAGACCATTCTATTAATGCAGAGAACCAATCTTGGGTTGTAGAACACGTCCCTAGGTTCTTTGATGATGTAGCGGTGGCCACTATTGATCAGTGCATCTCTGGGAATGAGGTTTTGTCGGTCCTGAAGTCTTTTCCTCATGATAAATGCCCCGGGCCAGATGGCTGGCCGGCGGAGTTCTTTATATTCTTTTTTGATCTGCTGGGGACTGAACTCACCGAGTTAATGGAATTATTCCGCATGAAGGGCATTATGCCTGCAAATCTGAATTCTTCATTCATTGCTCTAATCCCTAAAGTCTCGGACCCCCAGCTATTTTTTGATTTTACACCCATCGCTCTTTGTAATCTGATTTACAAAGTCACTTCTACGATTATTGCCAATCGGATTAAATATGTTTTATCTGCTAACATATCTATGGAACAGTTTGGTTTTCTTAGTGGCAGGTCTATACACGATGCGATTGCCATCGCTCAGGAGGTTGTTCATTCAATGCATTCCCAAAAGCAGGAGGCGCTCGTAATGAAGGTGGACTTACATAAGGCATATGATTCACTTGACTGGTCTTTTATTCGGGTTATTTTACTCAAAGTTGGATTTCCCATTCGAATCATCCGTTGGATTATGTCATGCATTTCAAATGTTAGATATGCGGTGATTGTTAATGGATTTCCTTCCCGTTTCTTCAAGGCTGGTCGTGGCCTTCGTCAGGGCTGCGCTCTATCTCCCTTAATATTTATCTTAGTCATGGAGGGCTTCAGTAGATTGATGCATTCGGCTGAGCATAGGGGTTATATCAAAGGCTATGCATTTTCAGAATCGGTATCCACATCGCATTCTCTTTTTGTGGATGACCTCTTATTATTTGGCTACTTGATTAGAAACCACTGGTTCTATTTACATATTATGTTTTTGAGGTTTAAATCTGCTACAGGGCTGGGTATGAATGGTTCCAAATCTGTCCTCTTATTTGAATTTGGGGACATTCAGGAAGTTAACTTTATTGCAGATTTCTTGGGAGTTGGTATTCACCACATGTCAAAGGGCTTTAAATATTTGGGATATTTTATCAAACCCTGTGGTTATAAGAACAGAGTTTGGGCTTGGATCATTGACAGATTACGAGATAGGATTCAGCGATGGACACATCGTTGGTTATCTATGGGAGGCCATCTTATACTGATTCAATTGGTATTATCACAAATGATTGTTTTCTGGGCTCACTTGCTTTATATTCCGTCTGCTGTCATCTCTAAAATTAATAGCATTATTACACAATTTCTTTGGGGTGGTGCTAATTTTTGCAGGAAATTTACCCTATGTAAGTTATCTGCAATATCTATTCCTAAGAATATGGATGGCTGGGGAATTCTTAGTACCAGGGACTTCAATCGAGCTCTTCTTGTTAAATCTTTTTGGCGGGCTGTTAACTGCACAGGTATATGGTACAATATAAACAAGGCCAAGTATTATAGTGGTGATGCATTGATGAAGATCAGTTGTAATGACTTTTCTTTTCCATCAAATATTTCATGCATATGGCGAAGTTTTAAAATGATATTGCATATCATTGTGCCCCGCTTATGTTGGCTATTTCGGAATGGGTGTGACATTCCAATTGGATCACAAAATTTCTTGCCATTGACGCCTCACTTGGCTCCTTCCCAGCGTCTGATTTTAGCTTTGGCCCGCAGAGGTATTATGTATTATTCACAAGTGATTCATTATTGTGTTGGGAAAAAATACCGAGAGGGGGGGGGGTGAATCAGTATTTAGGGCAAACTAAAAATTTTTACTTTTTCATGATCTAAAACCCATACGCTACTTTGCTAAAGCCAACTAGCGTATACACGCAGATATCCTTCATAAAACTCGCGTATACACAGAGATCTAATTATGCCATTAGTTCTTCACTTATATCATTCCATCATTCATTCATTAGATGTTCTATAAAAAGTAAACATGTGTAGTAAGAACAAAATAAACCATCACACAAAGCATCACACATGAACACCAGGATTTTTAGGTGGAAACCCAAGTCGGGAGAAAACCACCGCTGCAGTTGCTCAGCCTTCAATATTTTATTATAGAGAAAACATCTTACAACATATGTGCTGGCGCAGACTTGACCAGCACGCAGGCACCCACCTGCGCTCGTTTACCAGCCTCTCCCGGAAGGGAGCTCCAACCCCCTGACTCGTTTACCAGCCTCTCCTGGAAGGGAGCTACGACCCCCCGATCTCGTTTACCAGCCTCACCTGGAAGGGAGCTACAACCCCCTGACTGAAGGCTACAACCCTCAGCACCTCTATGGACCACGTTTCATCAATTTTCACACTGGATCCAACCAAATTCAATAGAGCAAAACTTGCAGGCCACATTTCATCATATTTTCACACTGGACCCTTTCCATACTTTTAAGTTCAACCATACATCACCAACAGATACATATCAACACAGATCAGATAGCAGAAACACAGCAGAATAGATCAGATATTTCATACCCCTTGCTTCAGCAAACCCTAGTTTGCATACGCGTTTTCCCTTCACTGATGTCGCGTATATACGCGCTTCCGTCCATACAAACCAGCGTATACCTCAGTGTATATTTCATTGCGCATACGCGCTTTTACTTCATAGAAGCCGCGTGTATACGCTCTTCCGCCGCGGCGAAGTAGCGTATATATCTTCAATGATTACAGAGCTGCATACTTCATCAGATCAGATGTTCAATTCAGATTTACCCTTTTCACTTCAGACAAATGTTCGCCTAGATGTTCGCCTCATCACAGATCTAGGCCTTCCATAAGCAGATCTAGTAGATACAAGTGCATTTCAGATCTAGATCCCCTTCTTCATCATTGGTGCATCATACCTTCAGATTTGTCTTCAAGTGTAACCCTTTCCATTCAGATCTACTTCAGAGAGAAGTATTCATTCAAGCTCAGACATCTTGCACCCACACTCATGTTTTGCACAATGAATTTCTTCTCCTTATATAGGTTTATCCTTTTTCAATACCATGAGCCCCTTTTTCAATACCATGGGCCAAAGCAATACCATGAGCCCAAAACTACCCGGACGGGGTCAATTAGGCGGATCATTACCCAATACAATGGGTCAATACCATGGTGGTTACCCTTGGTTTTGCACTTTTTGAGCGCTTTAGCCCATACGCGACTTGGCACGTTCTTTTCCGCGTGCATACGCGACTTCCCTTAGACCAATCCGCGTATACATAGAGACATACTCTTTTTCATCATAGAATTAGCAATACGTCGACCCTTTCTTCATCAGCTTTCCGTTCATTCGCTAAGAGATACATCATATTTCCTTCATCAAGGACCAAGTAGGTCGCTATCAACTTCATCAAGTAAGTTGTCATCATCTTCATCAAGTGGGTTGCCTTTCAAGGACAACGTCAGCATCATCTACTCTGTAGACACATCGCATTTACATCATTAACCAAGTCCATCAAGTCAAGAATAACTTCCACGTGGTTTTCCATCAAGGACAACACATGTCAATACGGATGTTCATCTTCATTTAGTGTATGTCACTGTAGACAACACTGCATCATATTTCCAACATATTGGACCTTTCTATTGCGCTCCCATTTTCAAATCAGCCGAGCAACTAGATCTACATGGCCAGGACGCTGACGAATGGGTTCTGCTTCGTGATAATCTTCGTTCTGCTGGGTTGTGCTATGCCCTGGGAGGTGACAGTATTGTATGGAATGGGCCCCTTAAGAATAACATGATTGTTGTGAAGGATGTTTATCATAGGATTGTATCTGATCTTCCTCTACAACTGACTAACATCTTCCTGCCCTTTTGGAAGAGGAACATCCCAACAAAAATCATTATTTTTGGTTGGCTGGTTTGGAAAGGCAAAGTGCTTACATGGGATAATCTAAGGAAGCACAATTTTCAGGGCCCTAGCCGTTGTGTCCTTTGTCTCAACGCTGAGGAATCCATTGAACATTTATTTTTCTCATGCCCTTCTGTTATCACACTTTGGAAATTATTCAGTTCGTTTATATTGGATCCATCCTGGAGGCCGATGGACTTCATATCTGCTGCATACGAATGGGATTGTTTAAACAGTTCTCTCAGATCCCTTCCCTTTTATTTCATTTGGGAAGTTTGGCTCACAAGGAACAAAATCATTTTCGAGCAGAGTTCTTTCCAGATCCATCGCTCATATATGGCCATTAAATCTTGGTTGACTGACAGCCCCCCTATGATTATTGATGTTCGTGATGCATCCCATCGTCTCAGACCCCATGAAATTGCTCTCCCAGCCTTATACTTCGATGGTGCTTCAGCAGATGGTAACATTGGTTGCGGCGCATGGCTCAAGATCTCGGATCGGGATCGTATTCTCCTTCATTGGAATGGTGGTCCAGGTTCTAACAACAAAGCTGAGATTATGGCTCTCTGGGGTGGCCTACTCATTGCTGTTGATTATCAAATTCAGGTGGCCGGCATTTATGGGGATTCTCAGTTGGTTATAGGTTGGATGTCTAGCAGATTTAACATGTACAATCAACTTTTGCAGGGCTGGATTGAACGTTCTCAGTATCTATGGAGTAGAATGGACTGTCCCCCAATGTTTCACATTTTCCGTGAGAACAATACCCGGGCGGATAGATTATCTAAAAAGGAACTCTCCGCTGAGTATGGATTGATGTTCATTTCTCGTTTTTATGATGGCAGACAGATTGCCGAATTTTCAATTCCTCTCTCATGATCTCCTTCGGCTTTAAGTTTTTGTCATAATTTTGTTACAATTGGAGCATCTATGATCCTTTTCATAGGCTCATTCCACCGGTCTCTGAAAGCGCCATCTCAAGCGAGCGGATTATCTATCAAGTGAGCCTGTGTTATATGATTCAAGCGAGCGTGATAAATATGGTTCAAGCAAGCGTGATAAATATGGTTCAAGCGAGCGTGTTTTATTATCCTATTTGCAGGAAGGTCTTTCAAGCGAGCGTGTCATCATAATCGGTCTTCCAATCAAGCAGGATGTTCATACTGTTTATCAAGCGAGCGTGACAACTTTTCAAGCGAGCGGGCATACATTTCTGATTGTTTGATTATCCAGTTTATCTGATGCATGCCAATTTTGTATACTTCCAGGATCTTAATCTCATGAGACACTTCAATCATCCGGTTTATCTGTCCAAGCTACCGATAATGTCTCTCAAATCTTTAACTATGACTCATATTCTATTATCATCCTGGATTTGATGCTCCATTTCCTTCTTTCCTATTTACTTTGCTTTTCTTCTTCCTTTCAGCATCTTAGTTCCGAGTAAGATCCGAGATGAACCCTTTCATCTCTGTCTTTACTTCTCTGTTAAATTTTCTTATCTATCAGGTTATGATTCTGTAAGGGAGGGATCGAATCCCTGTTATGTGGATGCCTACTAGTTTCTCTGCTCGTTATTCTGCATGAGCTTTTCAATGTGGCATTATATACGGTTTTCTCGCTGTTGTACTCTCGCAACTGAGACATATGTGGTCAATGTACTGGTTATATTTTTAATATAATACAACGTTTTTTTCTTTCTGAAAAAAAAATTCTAGGTAGATTCTTTCTACTGATTTTGGTTCTAATGAAGTGGTTGAAATGGTGTCCTTACTATTTTTGAAGGTAGATCAGCACAGGTCTAAGAAGGCCAAGACAAGCCTATCGAATCTATATTTAACTAACTGAAATCTACGCTAAACCTAGAATAACTATATTTAACAAATTGAAATCTGCACTAAACCCAGAATAATACAACATGAGTACAATCTCATTGAAACTAAAATCCACAACTGGTCACAATATTACAAATCCTTCACACAAAGCTAACTCTTGCTCATGGCAGGGACTAACAGCCTTACAACCATCCTTGTTTAGTATTGATACTGGTTAAAGCATTGAAAAGTTGGGAAGAGAATAATGTGTATCGATTTACCCATAACGAATGACCGATGAAAGGGCCTGAATTGACCGTGTGAAGAGAATAATGTGTATCCATTTACCCATAACCAATGGGCGAGGAAAGGAGTTGAATTGACCATTATCTTTATTTAGAAAGAATGTTGCCTTTAACTCTTAAAAGCTGAAAAAATGGAATAATGTATACATGTTTGTCTTGAGATTGGCCACATAACTCTACTATCTCTTCAATGTCTTTCGTCTCCACTTGATTTCACACACATGCGCTGACGAGCTCAACTCGCCCTTGAAACATATATTTAATTTAGAGCAAGTAATATGTGATTTTTTCTTGTAATTCACAAAATATACCAAAGATAATATATAATGATAAATTAAGTTTTAATGTTAAAAAAGTAATATAGATCCATTTTAATCAAATTTCTTTTAAATCAATGTAAAATTTAAATAAAATGTTTATATATATATATATATATATATATATCACATGTAATTTTTCATTATTTAAATTGTATTTTTGAATATATTAAATAGATTAAAATTTATTGGAGTATAAATAGTGAGATTTCTTAAAATAATTTAGCAATGATTTTTTTTTTCAATTGCTATATATATATATATACTTTGCTCAAATTATTTATGGTTGATTAGTTACAATGAAATGTATTCACTTTTTAGTATAGTTATTGAGAGAAATATTATTGATGTTTTCACTGCACAAAGGTTTATGGAGCAACCAATTGGGGAATTGTGGCAGAGGAAGGTTACTTTGTCCAACGTGCAACGATTTACCTGGTTTGCTTCCTTCTCTAGCCTGTTTATGAGCATGGTTGTCCTCTGTGTTACTGTGATGGGAAAGAGGTATATTCCGTATGATATGAAGCCCTGTCAGGTTATCGAATCAGAGTGGAATCAACTCTGTCTTGGCTACGTTCTGGTGCTGATTTGGGAGGGTGTTACCCCCAAAAAGAAATCACCTCTGATTATTTCTGAGAGGGGGAGAGTTCCTATGATATTTACCAAGTCTCAATCATCTTGTCAGTTTGTTCATCGTCAATTTTCCTCTATGAATGTATGTTTCTCGATATCTCCTGAGGCATCCTTTAGAGTCTGTGGCCCTGTCAGTCAAGTTGATATTGTTTTGCAGAGTAGTAGTTTTTTCTTCCTGGTAATGAGAAATGCAGGGGTGGTGGCGGGCAATGGTGCTCGCAGAAGCACGGTATGGCCTCACCCTAAATTTCATTACAAAACCCTCAATCCCGACTCCCCCTACCAACACTTTTGTTTCTACAACTTTGCATGTCATTGTTATGACTCTGCATGTATGGTCTATAATGATTGTCTGGGTATCATGGGCTCTGTTAACATCGTGAACCCAGAGGGTGGAAAATTACGGAGGAATCATTACTATTTCTTGACTTCTAGTAGATGTCATTGCTATTTGGTCAGGGCCATGGGAATTTTCTTAAATATTTTGGGTTTTGTCCTGTTGTTTGTTGAGGGCGTCAATTCAATGATCCCACATTATAAATCCTCGAGTTGGGAAGTTGCTGTGAAGATGAATTCTCGTAAAATTAAGAATATAGAGGCATGCACATAGTGCTCCATCCTGTTGTTTGTTGAGTATGTTAGATTCATGACTCTGTACTATCTATTTTTGAGTTGGGCACTGGCTGCGAAGAGGAACTCTCGTAGAGATATGAGAATAGGGGCATGGAAGCAGAATAAAGACAATAATGCAGAGGTGAAGGGATGGAAATACCTGACACTCAATAGACAGGAGAAGATTTTGTTTAGTCTGACTATAAAAAAGATTTTGTTCTGTTTCCCTGTACAGGTCCTCCTAGCTTCTTTCACCCTCTGGTCTTTGCACGTCGGGTGGGAACCCCGATGTGGATTTGGGTGAGGGTAAAGTTGTTGGGATACCCACCAAAAATGAAAATGGTGAAAGTGCAGACAGATAGAGGAAATGCAGGAAAAAGAGGTCCAATGGGAAACAAAGGAAAATACAAAGGCAAGGAGAAGGTTGGACCCAGTAAACGAGGAAGGAAATTTGGTAAGGAAACCATGGAAAATTACTACATTCCTATGCTGTGGGGACACCAGGACAGGTAAAAGGCTTGATTTCAGGTTGAGAGCGAGACCTCAAAACCAAAGTTGATGATGACATTCCAAATGATGAAATGGAACCTATGGTGACTGATCCCGAGAATACAAGAGGAAGACTATCCCTGTTCAAGAAGATAATCCACCTTTATTGGACAATGAATTGTCTAATGAAAAACACCATTGTAGTAGTTCAAGAGGTAGGAGGTGACCCAAAGGCAACTTCCATATTGGCTAATATGCACAGAGACATTCATGCAATACAACTTTAGGTACATCACCAGAATGTGTGTCTTGGTTGCATTGAACGTCAACTCCAAAGCATGCATCAAGTAGATATGCCTGGATCAAGTTGATGAACCCTTAGTTAAAATGAGAGAGGGGGTGAGCCAATTTAGTACATTCATGGACTTTTTAAACTTTTCTTTAAACTTATTTAGACCTCCATTTCATAAGCAAATTAATATATAATTAAATAAAAACCTTAATATGTGAGCAACAAGTGTTAAGCAGATTAAATACAGTACATCAACACATAATCATCATGCACATATACAACGGACTATGAAATTGGAAACTCATAAGGGAGAAAACCACATCTTATTATTGTTGTGATGCAAAGGCAAGCTTCAACTCCCTCTCACCACTGATTTTCTGCAGGCTCCAACCTACAGGAGGCTGCTACCTCAAATTCTGAAAGCTACAACTTGCAAGGAAGCTCCAAATCCCATCTATTTTCTGCAGGCTACAACCCACAGGAGGCTCCTACCTCAACCAGCTACAACTGGAAATATATCAAGATACAAATTGATATGGAAGCACCAACTCCCTCACACTACAATAAAATCATATGCTTATTTACATGGATATCAGCTATGTTTTTCTCCTTCTTCACCTCTACCCTTCCAGCCTTCAAATTTGCTTCATATCAACTCTGGATGTGCACAAATTCTCTCTCTCCTCTCTCTCATTCTTCCAATCTCTAACATCTCTATCCACATTACAATAACATCATTTATAGAGATCACTTCATGCCTGTTTTCATTCTATATGGGAATATGAAGTGAACATGGATGACTCTTTTCCTTCCACCCACTCATTTCCTCGCTCAGCATATTCAGGATGTTACAACAATATATACACTCATTTCAGTATTAAATTGGAGTTTTTCTTTGCCTTGAAGACTTTACTTTGCATCATAAACAATATAAAATAATTAATGAATTTACAATTATAGTTACAACAATATTTCAATTCAGCCCTTTCAACTTCTTGCTTTTCTATTTATTTTGTCTTCTCTACCTGCTGTTATATTTCCAACTATGTTGGAGCATTACTGTCTTAGCCCGACTTGACCCATGGCTTTATATTTTACACCGCCTCTCCTATTGCATATCTTACTCACAACGTTCTATGCTTTTCTCTCTGTGTTGGGTCACTTATAACCGAGTACTTTCTCTTGCGTTCAACCTTTCCTTTTAACTCACATCCACAACTGCATAACACTGTTCTGCACGAGCGTCAAGTCCTTTTTCCATGCGTTCAGGAATTTTCTTTGTAACCAAAGTCGACCTCCGTTTCCAACTATTTATTCATAAAAACCAGCGCAAACACACTAAACCTGGACATGAAATATGTTAATATTTACCTCTGAACTGCATCGCGTCCGCTTCACAAATCGCACTTCGCACTTCGGTGTTCCATATATTTTACGTTATAATCTCCTTTTCCTCCTCCAATGTGATTTAACACAAGAAAATATTTACATACAGATTTTAAATCCTTTGGATTTCGCCTTTGAAACTACATAACATCTAGGTCTCTTTATCGCACTTCGCAACTTTACCAATTTACAGATTTCACAATACTTGTGATTTTTCAATTTCGCAACCTGTGGTGAAAACCTTATTGCACGTCGTACCTTAAAATATATAACATGCGAAGTGTTAACATATAAACATAAGAATCACCAATTGTGATGTGCGGTATGCGGGCCAGGTCCATGTCATCTTCACGTCATCGTGCCACGTCACCTTTCCATGTCATCGCCACATCATTTCCAGATCACTTCCACATCATTGCCATGTAACTGCCACATCATTTCCACATCATTGCCACGTCATTACCATGTCACTGCCATGTCATTGCCACGTCACCATAAATTAACTGCTATCTTTGGGGTTGGGGCCACGTCATCTGCCACGTCAGCTTGCCATGTCACTACCACGTCATATCCACGCCACTACCATGTCATCGCCCGCACTTCGCATTTCACTTTATTTGTGTTTCTACGTGTTTGAGATACCCCTTTCGCCACGATTTGTGATATGTGATCACTTTGCATTACAAACCAAATTAATTTCTGTGCAAGTCTTTAACGATATCATCAAAACTCGCTGATGTGTTAAATACCGTGGGATTGTGAATTAATATTTACCGTTGATCAAAGCCCAGATCTAACGGTCCTCATGGCTCCTTAGCTAATCTACTTCACATTGCAACTTAATTCATTTTCTTTGCGATTTCACATTCCGGTTCTTATCAGACCACAACTAAAACAATTAATCTTGCGAACTCTTAACATATAAATACAGAACTTGCCGGTAGCGATGTGCGCTATGCGATAAAGTGTTCAGATCCGACTCTTCCTTACTCATTCACGACTGTTCTTCATTGATGCACGTGTTTATTACTTTACTTAGGCATGTTCACGACTCTGCTTGTTCGTTCACGACTTGACCAAAACTTGTTGCCTTTGCTGCATTTGCTCCATGACTGCCTTCGATTTTTTGTTGCTCCTTTGCCTTAGTGATAATGCTAAAGCTTCTCTATGCCTCTATATACTTTAGGTTATACTTATAATGTTGCTCCTTTTCCTTATTATTGCTGCTTCTCTGCTCCTTTGCCTTAATGATAATTCTAGTATTGATCCATTATGCTCCTTTGCCATCAATGACAATATTTCCAACATTCTCCCCCTTTGGAATTAATGGCAACACTTCCTCCAACACTTACTCCCCATTTCATTCTGAGAAGTGAATTTCTTCCTCTGCTTGATTTTCCTCCCCCTTTGACATCAATGGCAAAGGGTTACATTCTATCGTTATACCTTGCTGCTCTAGACTGGTATATAAGAGTTGTTGGAAGAACACTTTGAAACTCATTGAGATTGCATGAATGGAAGGCATGTCACCATAGAATGTTCTGTAATTTTTTCCCTTACTGCTTGATAGTGATGATATGTGCTAGAATTCTGAAGAAAATCACTTGATGTAATTCTGCCATAATACTCTGATCATGAGGACCTGTACCATAGCACTGCTCCACTAATAACACTTGGTATTCTACTAATAGGCAGGCTGCTTGCCCCAAATACCAATTTATGAATGATGTAATGAAATAATGATGATAACCATTTCTCTTATTCATCCTTCTTAAGAACATTTTTATTCATTATTAACACTTGCAGAGAGACAGACAATGTAATAATCCTCTGTAGATCTTTACCAGCTCCATAGCTCTAGCTCTTCTGTGAAAAAATTTATGGGTTGCTCTCCCCCTGGAATGATGCTTCTTGTATGATACTGACTTGTCTACTACACTGTTTCTGTTCCTGATATTGCAGCCTTTGCTGGTGCATTTTCATCATATTTTTGTTTTTTGTTTTTTTTTGGTTTCTGATCATATCAGAGAGTATAATTTACAGATACTACCCCTAGTTTGTCTCTTAGATATTCAAATGGTTCTCTAGCAAGATGTTTTGTGAATATGTCTGCTGTTTGTTGGTACATATTCCATCTTTATTATTTTCTTTACTACTTGTTCTCTGAGGAAGTGGTACTTTATTGGGATGTGCTTGGTTTTCGAATGAAGTATTGGATTTTTTGATATACTTATTAAAATTGTTTTGTCACAGTTGATAGAAATGGGTTCAGTGATTCTTACCTTCATGTCTTAAAGAGTTTGTTTCATCTACATCACTTGTGTGCAACAAGTTGCTGCTGCTATGTATTCTGATTCTGCTGTAGATAGAGAGACAAATGTTTGATTCTTGCCTAACCATGCCACCAGAATTTCTCCCAAATAGAATGCACCTCCACTTGTGCTTTTCATGCCATGCACACAGCTTGCCCAATCTGCATCTGTATATGCTGTCAATGTGAAATATTTTCCTTTTGGATACCATAGGCCATAATTTGCAGTTCCTTGCAGGTATATAAATATCCTCTTGATTGCTAGCAAGTGATTTTGGTTTTGGTGTTGCTTGATATCTTGCCACAAGTCCTACTGCCAACATAATGTCTGGTCTGGAGGCTATTATATATAGAAAAATTCCTATCATAGATCTGTAAAGTGTTTGATCTACATCTACAGATCCATCATCAACAAATAACTTGCATCCAGTGATCATGGGAGTTGACACAGGTTTTCAGTCTTCCACTTGGAATATTTTTAACATGTCTCTTAAGTATTTTTCTTGTGAAATGAATATGCCTTTGTTCTTTAGTATAATTTGAAGTCCTAGGTAGAAGGTAAGCTCTCCAATCATAGACATCTCAAATTATGACTTCATCTCTTCTGAAAATCCTTTTACTAACTCATCCTTGTTGCTACCAAACATGATGTTATCTACATATACTACTACAATTAATAGTTCATTTTCATCAGCCTTTATATACAGATTGTTGTCTACTTCTCCCTTCTTGAAACCTTGATTTTGAAAGTACTTGTTCAGCCTAGAATACCATGCATGAGGTGCTTGTTTGAGACCATATAGGGCTTTCTTTAATTTGCACACATAGTCATGCTTATTTGCTAAGGAAAATCCTTTAGGTTGTTCCATGTAGAATTCTTCCTCCAAATCTCCATTTAAGAAGGCATACTTCACATCCATTTGATATACTTTGAAATCATGATAACATGTAAAAGCTAGAAACATTCTAATTGCTTCCATTCTTGCCACAGGGAAAAAGTTTCATCATAGTCAAGTACTTCGATCTGAGAGTATCCCTTACATACAAGTCTAGATTTATTTATGATTACCTAACCTTGTTCATTCATCTTATTCTTGAATACCCACTTTGTGCCAATGACATTTTTCCCAACAGGTCCTGGTATTAACTCCCAAGTTTTGTTCTCCTCAATTTGGTCTAATTCTTCGTTCATAGCATTTATCCAATTTTTGTCTTTGCTAGCTTCATCGAAATTATTCGGTTCTATCTGTGACAACATGGCTAGATACACTTCCTCGGTCTGTTCAACTAGTTGTCTTCTAGTTTGGACTCCTGCACTCTTGTCTCCAATGATTTGATCTTTTGGATGGTTCTTCTGAGTGTGTCTCGAGGGTCCTTTTGAGTTTATTTCTGTATCTTCTGTTGTCTTACTCTATTCCTTATTTTCTTGATTCTCATCTTCATGATCATTTGGAGGATTGACACAGTTTGTGCTTTTGGTTATGTCTAGTAGATCTCCATCAAATCTCACATCAATGATTTCCACAATTTTATGCAGTCTTTTATTGTAGCACCTGTATCCCTTACTCTTGGATGCATACCCCAAAAATATTCCTTCATCAGCTCTTGCATCATACTTCCCCAATTTTTCATCATTATTCTTTATGAAACATTTGCTGCCAAAGATTCTAAAGTTTCCGGTTTTCCATGCCACAATTCATATGGAGTCTTGTCACAATTTGGTCTGAGTTGAGCTTTGTTGAGAATATGAACAACTGTTTGTATTTCTTTTGCCCAGTAGGCTTGGGGAATGTTTCTTTCTTGCATCATGGCTCTGGCAATCTGTTGTACCAACCTGTTTTGCCTCTCTGCCACTCCATTCTGTTGATGTGTACCTGTGACTGTAAACTGTTTCTTTATCCCACATTCATTGCATAGGTCTACAAAATCATCGTCTGTGAATTCACCTCCTTTGTATGATCTGATGCATTTTAGTTTACATCTAGTTTGATTTTCTGCCAGTGCCTTGAATATCTTAAATTTCTCAAAAGCTTCGGATTTTTATCTGAGAAATGCCACCCACATTAATCTGGAAAAATCATCAATTATCCGCATGAAATACGATTCTCCACCTGGTGCATTTGTTCTTGAAGGTCCGCACAGGTCCATGTGTACAGGCTGAAGAGGATTACTTGTAGATAGTTGGTCTTTAGCTTTGAATGATGTGCGAGTTTGTTTTCCCAGTTGGCAAGACTTACATATGGTATTTGGTGGCTTCTTTATTGCAGGAAAATCTCTGACAACTTTCTTTTTGCTCAGTTTAACGATGTGGTCAAAATTTAGATGTCCCAATCTTCTATGCCATAACCAAGATTCATCAAGTTTGTTGATGTGGCATGCTTCTTTATCTTATTCTACTATATAAAAATTACTCTCTGTTCGAACATCTTTGATCAAGGTCTTTCCTGTGGTGATTAACCTTACTTCAAAATCTTGGGCTTTGAAAAGGACCTCACAACCTTTATCACAAATTTGACTAACACTTAGCAGACTGGCTTTCAGACCATCCACAAACAGTACATCTTGAGCCTCTTCTCTTCCATTATTTAGGATAACTATGCCTTTTCCCTTGATTTTCCCCGCTCTATCATTACCGAATGTTACATTCCCAGATTTATTTTCATCAGAAGTTACAAAATTGCTTCAGTCTCCACTCATATGTTTTGAGCACCCACTATCCACATACGATTGACTATTTTGATATTGAGAAATTACAATAAGATCACACTTATTTAGCTTCCTTTTCCATTTCATGCAACTGTTTGTTTGGTAAATTTCCGGAGGAGATGGATCATAGTGTTTGAAAGGACATTCATGAGACTTGTGCCCATTTTTATGGAAGAAAAAAAAATGATTGTATTTCTGAATGGATTATGTACACGAGTGAATCCACTATTGTGCTTAATTCCCCTTGAGTTTCCATACTCCAGTCTCCATATATATGCTCTGCACTCCATGGCTTTATGACCGAACCTTTTACAACAACAAAAAAATACCCATGGAAGTAGTATCTGTCTCTGGTAGAGAAATTTGTTTGGGGATATAGTCATCTGGTCATATGAAAATTCTGTTTTTGGAAGCCATTTGATCTGAGCTGGAATGTTGTTTGGCTGTTTACTCCTCTTATTTCTAGGGCTTTCCTTGTGGTGGGTTCTTGCTGCATTTCATGAGGATTTGGAGGGTTTCCCACATTTTTTTTCTTATATGGATGGGAGTTACCATTTTATGTTAGGAAAAATTTCACAAATGTAATAGCTTTCTTACCCTCTGCCTTCAACTTGCTGGATTCTCCTTCATATCCTATCCCGATCTTTATAAGAGGAGATCTTTGTGCATTTAATATTCGATCCAATTGTTCATCACCTTTTAACTATTGAATGTTCATTGTTAAATCATTTTGAGATTTTTCCAGTTTCTTCTTGAGACTCACCACCACTTCTTCCAATCTTCTGCATTCTTGAATTTTCTCTCTTATTTTCTGCAGCAGAATGTCTTCTACTTTCCTTGCTTCTTCTAGTTCAATTTTCAACTTGATAAAATCTTCGGAGTTTGGTTCTTCCTTTACATGTTTTAAAAGGATTGCCTTCAGAGCTTGAGTCTATCTATTTCGTTTAGGGCACTCACCAACTCCCCCTCAAGATCTACCTCACCTTCTTCTTCAAATTCTAGGAGATCTTCGTCAAGCTCTTGCTTGGCGATCAAAATGAATTATGATGTTCCTTATTTATTGGGGGATTCATCTGAGCTCTCAGTTCACTACTGTCTAGTTGAACATAG
This sequence comes from Pinus albicaulis, assembly GCA_034641835.2. Classification (NCBI taxonomy): domain Eukaryota; kingdom Viridiplantae; phylum Streptophyta; class Pinopsida; order Pinales; family Pinaceae; genus Pinus; species Pinus albicaulis. The sequence continues at coordinate 59,092 of JAXQQM020066452.1, forward strand.
AATGTTCTTCTATTGAATCTGTTCCCTTTCCGCCTATTGCTGAAGTTTCTTTTCTCCTTCCCTTTTGAGTGATTCTCTATTTTCCTATGAGGACATTTTGAAGCATAGTGCCCCACTCTTCCATAGTTAAAGCACTTAAATGGAAGTTTACCTTTGTACTTATTTGTTCGAGGCTTCGCGTTACGCAATTTTTCACCATCCCTACAATCCCCCGTCCCGCACATTGGAGGGCTTATTCCGTGACCTGTGAGCGGTGACATGACCTGAAAACACTTTCATGGCATTCCCCTGAACATGTAATTTCATTCTCCTGAAGACATCTCCTTATGAAAAACCCTAAAAATATCCTTTTTGGCATTGGCGCGGGAATCCAGTTCAGTACTCGTGCCAATGGGGGAAATCCTCCAAAGAGGGCGCGCCAATTGGCGCTATGTCCCAGAGTCGCACTCGCGCCAAGCTTAATAAGGAGTGTTTTTAAAAAATAAATGGCGGAAGTTTCGTCCTAACTGATCCAGGAACTGATATCTATCTTGAGTTGGGAGGTTTGGCTACGGATTTCCATAGAGAGGAAGTGGTTTGCCACCTCTCATGGAAGCTTCCTTGATGATAGGGCCAATCCCATAATTATAGGGATCCCAACTCCCCTTCCTCCTTCTATAAAAGCTTGCCCATTTCCATTTGCAAGCTAGTCCCAAGAATTCCAAGAGCCTTTCATAACAGAGAATGTCATAAGAGCTTTGATAGTCTTCATAGTGCCAAATCCACAGCGAGGAGATTAACGATCGAAGAGAGAGGCTTATCCCCATTCCTGACAAGCTTTACTGAGACATATTCCGCTGACGACCCGCCGAAGGAAGGTTCAGCGTCAGAGCCTGGTTGTATTTTCCTTTGATGAATTAATGATAAGCGACTATTGGTTATGGTTCCACTCGTATTTTTCATTATGATCATGAGTTGTGTCTTCTCTGACTAATACATAATTGCATATATCGGGTTTTACGCTTGTGTTTGTTGCGTTTCTTGCGTGTGCAGGTGTTCGATCGTGGCAAGTGAAAGGATTGTGATCTGCTGGAGCAAGGGAACGGGAACGTCATCTTCTCTACGAACAACAGCGTTGGACTTGAGGTAGGCCTTCTTCGCAAGTTGGTTTATTGTAATTAGGAACCTGCGCCTTAGCGTGATACGATTGTTGCTAGACCCGATCTGGGCTAGTAGGGATCACCTCTATCCACAAAGGGGATTTACCTCCACAACAAATTGGCGACTCCACTGGGGAGTTAGATTGTTGTTTGCTTTATAAACTACAAACGGAGCCTGAAGTTAGCCAGATAGCCTTCAAAACGCTCTTGCTCTGCATTAGCGAAAGTAGATGAATGTTGCTTCAGTCAATCTCTGGTCTAGTTTATGAACTAAACACTTGGAGTACTGTCTTGTCTTTTCGGTCGATTCTTGACTTTGCTTGCTTGATCAGCTCTTTTGGCTGGCTCTTTTTGTGTGTTTGGCTTTTTTTGAGCTCCAACATCACTGGTCTACTTCTTGGATTGCTTTTTTTTTTTTTTCATAGCAACTTGACTGGCGCGCTTAATATCCTGACAGTCGCGCCAATTGGTGCTAGTTGCCAGTTTACTACCCGCGCCAATCCTGTTCTGGCACTAGTTTCAGCCTCACAGTCTTGCCAATTCTGTAAGGTGCCAAGGTTTTCTCTGTTTTGAGCTTTCTGAGCTTGATCTGTGTGTTTGGTTTCATTTTTATGACTACTTGAGTGGTCTGGAGCCTTGATTGACTGACTGTGACCTTCATCCTTTGGCTTTTTGCCCATTTCTATCGATTTTGCATTCTAGCCCTAGGACATCTAGGTGTTGTAGTGTGTCGAGCCTCCCGTGGGAGTTTTTGGTTTCTATTTGTTTAGTCAACCTTGTGATTTCTTCTCTGCATTCGTTTGGTGGTTGTCTATCATTTTATTGCGTTATTTGAGTGATTGTCTTCTTCTTCATTCGAATTCCGCTTTGTCTCGCTTTGAGCCTAGATTACATGGTTCATTTGAGTCTTGGAGATTCTGCTTAAAGTGGTGAGTCTGGTCTTGGTTGGGAGAAATTCTTTGTTTTTTCATTTTTAGGAATTGGCGCTTGTTGTCAGTTAGCAACCCGCGCCAATTTTCCATTGGTGCTAGTTGTCAGTGAGCAAGTCGCGCCAGTTGGCGCTAGTTGTCAATGATAAAGTCGTGCCAATTTCAGGGTGTGTGAAAATTGAGATTTTTTCCCTAAATCCTTCACCAGTGTGTCTTTCCCTTCCGGTATTTTCACTGTATGAGCATAGATTACATTGCTCATTGTTTGAAATGTCTTCTTTCCATGATTGTTTGATGTAAAAGGGAATGAATGCCTTGTTTTGATCTCTTGCTTTAGAAGTCCTCTTTGTGTTTGACCTCATATGTCTTGTCGCCTTTTGAGGGATTTCGTGACAAAGTGTTTGAAACAACGATTGCATTCTTAGTGTTTGTTTACATCTCTTTTGCATTCATCCTTCATTAAGGAGATTTGCGTTTTTTTAGTTTTCGTCTCATAGTTTGCTTTTCGTTTAAATGCATTAGATCACATTGCATCGAAAAGTATTTTTGAGATTTATCATTGGACTTAGATCACATTGTTTAGTGATTGAAAACTAAAAATCGCTTTGAGTGCATTCTCTTTCATTGAAAGCATGCATTAAGTAGATTCTCATTTCATCGAAAAATGCATTGAGTGCATTCTTATAATTTGAAAAGGAAAAGGAAATTGTGCATAGATTACAATTGCATAGTTTTTGAAAAAGAGGATTTTGCATAGATTACATTGCATTATTCGCATCGTTGAATGTTTGAAATTACTTTTGGATAGTGAAAGTCATCTAGTTTGGAAAAAGTTTCGTTTTCAGTGTTGTTGTTTGTTGCATCATTGTTTGAAACTCTTCCCTTAACTAGATAGCATTCATCGAATTGAAAGATCTAGGGTCTCATATACTAAGATATAGAGATTTTCGGGAATGACGTACGTAGGGCCTGAAAACTGAAACATAATTGAAGATAAACATTAAAATTCATTCAATTTACACTAAGGAAACATTGAAACATTAACGAAATATGTAGAGGTCTAGGCTAGAGATGTGTTCCGGTGTCTTTAAACCTAGTAGCTGTTGTTCGCCTCTTGGCCTTAGACAGCACTAGTACGGACTTGTGCTTCCCGTACCGTCGCGTATATAAAGAGAGACCCCACTAGGTTTCTATCCTTTATCCATAGGAAGCCGAGTCTTCCACCCTATACCCATGATACACCGGACACAGCATTCAGGGAGATTGCTTGCATGTACGTTAAGTCCTTGGTTGATTTCTCCTTCATTTTGAAACCAAGGTGTATATTGTAGTTCATGGTTATTTGGTACACCCTTTGCCTAGAATTCCTAAGTAGTCATTTCGATCTTTTCTAACTCATTAAATTTGAAAAGATCATCAAGCGCTTGTCCTTTCATGCTTGTTTCCAATATGAAAGTGATAGAGTCACCTTTTTTCTCGGTTTCTCGACTTTTGAAATATGAAACCGTAGAGTTTTGTTTCAATGTTTTAAACTAACTACCCACGAAATATTCCGTTAAAGTTAGTTTTCTAGGGTGTTGTTTTGAAGATCAAGCTTCGATGGAAAATTTTTCCAGAAGTTCACCCTCAACCAAGGAACTTCTCCGATGGGAATCCCGGTCCTTTTCTCCCTTGGAAATGTTGGCGCTCCTTACATGGCAATGTTGTCCCTTCCCGGTTAACTATTGGGTTGCCTGCTTGGTTGTTTTCAACCTCTGTGGTACCGAATGTCTCGGCTTCTGTTCAATCAGTTCCTCCACATGAACAACGTCATGTTTATTCTAAGGTGGACCTCTCCCCTTCTTCGCTAGTTTCTGCATCCTCCTCTTCTACTTCGCCTAGTGAAAGTCTGGATTTGAGTAACCAGATGGCTAAGAAGAAGAAGAAGAAGACAAATAAGAAGAAGTCCGATAAAGGAGAGGCTAGCTCTGCGGGTATTGCGCCTAAGAAGTCTCCTCTTGATAAACCTTCCAACCCTCCACGGAAATTCAAGTTCCCTTGCATGTTGTGCACGGGAGACCATCTTCTTCGAGACTACCTTGGCATTCCGAAGGTACTCGAAGTATAGTCCAACGGTCGCTCGCCATTGCCTTTGGCTTCCGGGAGTCAGGTTGGGGGCACGTCTTCAGCTGCTGCTGGTAAGGCTCCTAAGAAGCAGGGTAAGATTACCAATCCCTGTAAGTTGTGTGGGGGGCACCATGCCATTCACCTTTGTCTGTATATGGATGAAGTCAAGTGAGTTTTGGACAACTCGACTGTTTCTACACCGTGCCTTCTGGCTGGTTACAAACAACTTTCTTTGAGTCCTCCCCCGCTGATTCAACGATTGGTCAAGAGTCATCCTTGGTCAATCCCGCTTTCCCAGTTCAAATTTAGGAACTATCCCCGACCAACCTTAATGGGATCGGTTGAACTGGCCCCGTCTACGGTGCACCAGGTCTTTTCCGTTGAGAGTGGACCTCACACCCCTCATGTTCTTCTTGTTTCTTCAGATTCCTCGGATTTGGAGAAAGATTCTTCTGTCCCCATATCTCAAGAAGCTGCTCCTCCGCCTCCCGTGATGGAGGTCCCAGAGGATACTCCACCCGCCTTCGAGATGGAGGTCATGGAGGATGCTCCTTCTTCTTCTGTAACATCAGGGGAAGACCTTCTCAGTTCGATGGTAGCCCCTCCAAGTAGTTTGGTTGCTTCCTTTGATTAGAATCGATTTGCGGGATACCGCCTTCCGTCTTATGTGCCTTTCGAGATAACGGTACAGGCCTTTGGTCTGGTTGTACCCAACACCATTATAGACGAAGGTGCGTCTGTTAGTATTTTATCCTCAACTACTTGGCAAGCTTTCGGTTCACCGCCGCTTGCGCCCGTTACGCAGAATCTGTTGGCGTTTAATAGAAGAACTAGTCAACCGTTAGGGATCCTTCCAAGGTTACCTGCTACTTTGGGAGGTAAAACCGTCCATATGGACGTGATGGTTGTTCCAGGCCCCTTGGATTTCAATCTGCTTTTGGGGTGCGATTACACCTATGCCATGGGAGCTCTTGTCTCCTCCATTTTCTGTGGTAGTGCATTTTCCCACCGAAAGGACGGTGTGACCATTGATCGGCTTTCGTTCTTTGGTCACATTATGGCAGTGGCACGCCCTCATCCCACTTCTGAGTTTTTATCCACCCGTTGTATGTGCCCCACCGCAGGTCAACTATGTGGCTACCTGCCCCGTGCCTGTACCCAGTGATTGTGCCATTGTGCATCAGGTGCTGGGGGCATTGGGTCCTGACTTCCAGGATGTTTTCCTTCCATCGGGAGTGGAACTCTTGGAAGCGATGACTTCTTGTTCATTATGATGAGATGCGTCTGGCGAAGTTCCTTGTCTTGTCAAGATCAGCAAATGAAACAAGGTTGTCGAACACGGTTCGTTTTCTTGTGTCAAGCTCCTTAAAAAATGAATTAGCTCTTGGACACAGGTTCGTTTTCTTGTGTCAACTCCTTAAAAAGAAACAAGTTGGTTAGAGCATAGTTCGTTTTCTTGTGTCAAGCTCCTTAAACCATGAAACAATAAGGTATCTAAGGTATATGAAGTCACTTTCAAATTCTGACCGATACTCTCCAATAGAGAATCCTAATGAAGAGAAATGAGATCCAACTCCTTAATCCAACAAACCTCCCTATCCTGAGAGATTGATCCCTCCTAGAGCACACACCCTATAAGAACCTAAACTTTTGGGATAACTAAAAATTTGTGTGTCAAGATTCCCTTCTTGCAAGCCATGAGAGATGTTCCCATATACAAAAAATTCATCAAATAGGAATGTCTTAGGAGGCTACGAAGGAGAAAAATAGATGCCCCTACTATTAATGTCATAGGGAAATTGGCTAATCTTATGCTTGGTAAGGTCACCATCCCAAAGCATTTATATCATGGTATCCCAGTAGTAGATGTGCACATCAATGATACTGTATTCATGAATACCCTCGTTTACTTAAGGGTGCAATCAATGCCATGACTAGGGATACTATTCTTAAACCTAATATCGAAGGACCTCTAAGGAAAACCACCATGATGTTACAAGTTATTTATAGATCCACAGTAGAACTAGAAGGCATCATTGAGGATGTCATGGTTTCCATTGATTCCTAGGAGTATCCTATATATTTCCTTTTTATTTATCCAAAAACAAAGTATAATGGATATCCTCCTATCTTAGGAAGACCTTGGTTGATCACTTTTGTTGTCTGCATCAATTGCAGGGATGGAAATATGAAATTAAAAAATGTGCGGTCTATAAAAAATATTGTATTATATCCTCTTACTCAACCCCTCATTGAGAACGATTTTACTATTTGGGTAGAGGAGGAATACGAATAATAAGTTTATCAGTCATCACCCTACCCAATATTTACGTAATAAATCACCATTGGTAGCAAGAAATTAAATCAAGACACTATGATTTAAAATTTTCAGGAAAATAAATATCTCACTGCCATGAATATTGATGGCCTAAAAGAAGAATCTCTAAGGAATCCTAGCTTATATCAGGATAGCTCATGGTAATATCTAATAATTTTTGGTTATGACCAAAGCCATGTGAAAATCATATAAATAATCTCATCCAAAACTCTGAAAATTAACCATTTTCTTTTAGTTGATCAGGAAGAAAAAATGTTCACTATTTTGAGGAAAACTATTGATGCCTTTGCATGGGATTACAACGAAATGAAATCATCATATATACATCAAATAGGACCAGAAACCTATCCATCAACCTCAAAGGAGAATGAACCTTGGACTAAAATACATTGTAAAAGAAGGATTGCAAAAATTATTATATGAATGATTTATCTATCCTATTTCAGAAGTGGGTGGGTGTCCCCCTTAGCAATTTTCCCTCAAAAAATGGAAAATTGAGATTCTAAATTGATTACAAAGAAGTCACTAAAGCCACAAAAATTATAGTTTTCCTTTTCCTTTTATTGACCAAGTTTTGGATGTTCTTGTAGGGAAAACATTATTTTCAATTATAGATGGATGTAGTGGGTATAAATAGTGTTAGGGTCTCGTGATTTGGCAGATTGGTAAACCAAATAATAGGGTAACATCAAACCAACTTTGGAGCCCTAGGACCTAGCCTTCCTGGACTCAGAGAGGGCTCTCTCT
>JAXQQM020066559.1:0-67033 GCA_034641835.2 Pinus albicaulis
TTAGGGGTTAAGGGTTTAGAGATTTAGGGTTTAGGGGGTTAAATGGGTTACATGTTTAGAGGTTTGGGGGTTTAGGGGATTTAGCCGTGAAGGATTTTAGGGGTTAGGGGTTAGGGTTTTGGGGTTTAAATGGAATCCACACTTAAATGGGTTAGATTTTTAAGGGTTTAGGGTGTTGAATTGGTTAGGGGTTTTGGGGTTTAGGGGCTTAGATGGGTTAGGGGTAGGGGTTAAGGGTTTAGATGTTTAGGGTTTAAGGGTTAAATGGGTTAGGGGTTTAGAGGTTTAGTGGGGGTAAATGGGTTAGGGGTTAAGGGTTTAGAGGTTTATGGTTTAGGGGTTAAGGGTTTAGGGGTTAGGAATTAGGGTTTAAGGGGTCAAGGGTTATGGGTTGGGAATTAGGGTTTAAGGGGTTAGGGGTTAAGGGTTTAGAGGTTTAGGGTTTAGGATGTTATATGGGTTACAGGTTTAGAGGTTTAAGCGGTTAGGGGATTTAGCAGTGAAGGATTTTAGGGGTTAGGGTTTTGGGGGTTAAATGGAATCCACACTTAAATGGGTTAGGTTTTTAGGGGTTTAGGGTGTTGAATTGGTTAGGGGTTTTGGGGTTTAGGGGCTTAAATGGGTTAGGGGTTAACGGGTTAGGGGTAGGGGTTAAGGGTTTAGAGGTTTAGGGTTTAGGGGTTAAATGGGTTAGGGGTTTAGAGGTTTAGTGGGGGTAAATGGGTTAGGGGTTAAGGGTTTACAGGTTTAGGGTTTAGGGGGTTAAATGGGTTGGGAGTTAGGAATTCGGGTTTAAGGGGTCAAGGGTTAAGGGGTTAGAGGTTTAGGTGTTTAAGGGGTTAAATGGGTTATGGGTTGGGAATTAGGGTTTAAGGGGTTATAGGTTTAGGGTTTAGGGGGTTAAATGGGTTAGGGTTGGTTTAGAGGTTTAGGGGGTTAGGGGATTTAGCAGTTAAGGATTTTAGGGGTTAGAAGTTAGGGGTTAATGGGTTAAGGGTAGGGGTTAAGGGTTTAGAGGTTTAGGGTTTAGGGGGTTAAATGAGTTAGGGGTTAGGAATTAAGGTTTAAGGGGTCAAGGGTTAAGGGGTTAGAGGTTTAGGTGTTTAAGGGGTTGAATGGGTTATGGGTTGGGAATTAGGGTTTAAGGGGTTATAGGTTTAGGGTTTAGGGGGTTAAATGGGTTAGGGTTGGTTTAGAGGTTTACTGGGTTAGGGGATTTAGCAGTTAAGGATTTTAGGGGTTAGAAGTTAGGGGTTAATGGGGTTAAATGGGTTAGGTTTTTAGGTGTTTAGGGTGTTCAATTGGTTAGGGGTTAAAAATTAGTGTTTTACGGGTTACGGGTTAAGGGTTTAGAGGTTTAGGGTTTAGGGGGTTAAATGGGTTACAAGTTTAGAGGTTTAGGGGGTTAGGGGATTTAGCAGTGAAGGATTTTAGGGGTTAGGGGTTTGGGTTTTGGGGGTTAAATGGAATCCACACTTAAATGGATTAGGTTCTTAGGGGTTTAGGGTGTTGAATTGGTTAGGGGTTCGGAATTAGGGTTTAAGGGGTTAGGGGTTACGGGTTTAGAGGTTTACGGTTTAGGGGGTTAAATGGGTTACAGGTTTAGAGGTTTAGGGGGTTAGGGGATTTAGCAGTGAAGGATTTTAGGGGTTAGGGGTTAAGGTTTTGGGGGTTAAATGGAATCCACACTTAAATGGGTTAGGTTTTTAGGGGTTTACGGTGTTGAATTGGTTAGGGGTTGGGAATTAGGGTTTAAGGGGTTAGGTGTTAAGGGTTTAGGGGTTAGGAATTAGGGTTTAAGGGGTCAAGGGTTATGGGTTGGGAATTAGGGTTTAAGAGGTTAGGGGTTTAGGGGCTCAAATGGGTTAGGGGTTAATGGGTTAGTGGTAGGGGTTAAGGGTTTAGAGTTTTAGGGTTTATGGGTTAAATGGGTTAGGGGTTTAGAGGTTTAGTGGGGGTAAATGGGTTAGGGGTTAAGGGTTTAGAGATTTAGGGTTTAGGGGGTTAAATGGGTTAGGCGTTAGGAATTAGGGTTTAAGGGGTCAAGGGTTAAGGGGTTGAATGGGTTATGGGCTGGGAATTAGGGTTTAAGGGGTTATAGGTTTAGGGTTTAGGGGGTTAAATCGATTAGGGTTGGTTTAGAGGTTTAGGGAGTTAGGGGATTTAGTAGTTAAGGATTTTAGGGGTTAGAAGTTAGGGGTTAACGGACTAGGGGTATGGGTTAAGGGTTTAGAGGTTTAGGGTTTAGGGAGTTAAATGGGTTAGGGGTTAGGAATTAGGGTTTATGGGGTCAAGGGTTAAGGGGTTAGAGGTTTAGGTGTTTAAGGGGTTGAATGGGTTATGGGTTGGGAATTAGGGTTTAAGGGGTTATAGGTTTAGGGTTTAGGGGGTTAAATGGGTTAGGGTTGGTTTAAAGGTTTAGGGGGTTAGGGGATTAGGGTTTAGAGGTTTAGGGTTTAAGGGGTTAAATGGGTTATAGGTTTAGAGGTTTAGGGGTTAGGAGATTTAGCAGTGAAGGATTTAGGGGTTATGGGTTAGGGTTTTGGGGGTTAAATGGAATCCACACTTAAATGGGTTAGGTTTTTAGGGGTTTAGGGTGTTGAATTGGTTAGGGGTTGGGAATTAGGGTTTAAGGGGTTAGGGGTTAAGGTTTTAGAGGTTTAGGGTTTATGGGGTTAAATGGGTTACATGTTTAGAGGTTTAGGGGGTTAGGGGATTTAGCAGTGAAGGATTTTAGGGGTTAGGGGTTAGGGTTTTGGGGGTTAATTTGAATCCACACTTAAATGGGTTAGGTTTTTAGGGGTTTAGGGTGTTGAATTGGTTAAGGGTTGGGAATTAGGGTTTAAGGGATTAGGGGTTAAGGGTTGAGGGGTTAGGAATTAGGGTTTAAGGGGTCAAGGGTTATGGGTTGGGAATTAGGGTTTAAGGGGTTAGGGGTTTTGGGGTTTAGGGGCTTAAATGGGTTAAGGGTTAACCGGTTAGGGGTAGGGGTTAAGGGTTTAGAGGTTTAGGATTTAGGGGTTAAATGGGTTAGGGGTTTAGAGGTTTAGTAGGGGTAAATGGTTTGGGTGTTAAGGGTTTAGAGGTTTAGGGTTTAGGGGGTTAAGGGTTTAGGGGTTAGGAATTAGGGTTTAAGGGGTCAAGGGTTATGGATTGGGAATTATGGTTTAAGGGGTTAGGGGTTAAGGGTTTAGAAGTTTAGGGTTTAGGGGGTTGAATGGGGCATAGGTTTAGAGGTTTAGGGGGTTACAAGATTTAGCAGCGAAGGATTTTAGGGGTAAGGGGTTAGGGTTTTGGGGGTTAAATGGAATCCACACTTAAATGGGTTCTATTTTTAGGGGTTTAGGGTGTTGAATTGGTTAGGGGTTTTTGGGTTTAGGGGCTTAAATGGGTTACAGGATTAGAGGTTTAGGGGGTTAGGGTATTTAGCAGTGAGGGATTTTAGGGGTTAGGGGTTAGGGTTTTGGAGGTTAAATGGAATCCATACTTAAATGGGTTAGGTTTTTAGGGGTTTAGGGTGTTGAATTGGTTAGGGGTTTAGGGGCTTAAATGGGTTAGGGGTTAACGGGTTAGGGGTAGGGGTTAAGGGTTTAAGGGTAGAATGGGTTAGGGGTTTAGAGGTTTAGTGGGGGTAAATGGGTTAGGGGTTAAGGGTTTAGAGGTTTAGGGTTTAGGGGGTTAAGGGTTTAGGGGTTATGAATTAGGGTTTAAGGTGTCAAGAGTTATGGGTTGGGAATTAAGGTTTAAGGGGTTAGGGGTTAAGGGTTTAGAGGTTTAGGTTTTAGGGGGTTATATGGGTTACAGGTTTAGAGGTTTAGGGGGTTAGGGGATTTAGCAGTGAAGGATTTTAGGGGTTGGGAGTTAGGGTTTTGGGGGTTAAATGGAGCCACTCTTAAATGGGTTAGGTTTTTAGGGGTTTAGGGTGTTGAAGTGGTTAGGGGTTTTGGGGTTTAGGGGCTTAAATGGGTTAGGGGTATGGGTTAAGGGTTTAGAGTTTTAGGGTTTAGGGGTTAAATGGGTTAGGGGTTCACAGGTTTAGTGGGGGTAAATGTGTTAGGGGTTAAAGGATTAGAGGTTTAGGGTTTAGGGGGTTAAATGGGTTAGCCCGGTTAGGAATTAGGGTTTAAGGGGCCAAGGGTTAAGGGGTTAGAGGTTTGGGTGTTTAAGGGGTTGAATGGGTTATGGGTTGGGAATTAGGGTTTAAGGGGTTATAGGTTTTGGGTTTAGGGGGTTAAATGGGTTAGGGTTGGTTTAGAGGTTTAGGGGATTTAGCAGTTAAGGATTTTAGGGGTTAGAAGTTAGTGGTTAATGGGGTTAAATGGGTTAGGTTTTTAGGGGTTTAGGGTGTCTAATTGGTTAGGGGTTGGGAATTAGGGTTTTAGGGGTTAGGGGTTAAAGGTTTAGAGGTTTAGGGTTTAGGGGGTTAAATGGGTTACAGGTTTAAAGGTTTAGGGGGTTAGGGGATTTAGCAGTGGAGGATTTTAGGGGTTAGGGGTTAGGGTTTTGGGGGTTAAATGGAATCCACACTTAAATGGGTTAGGTTTTTAGGGGTTTACGGTGTTGAATTGGTTAGGGGTTGGGAATTAGGGCTTAAGGGTTTAGGGGTTAGGAATTATGGTTTAAGGGGTCAAGGGTTATGGGTTGGGAATTAGGGTTTAAGGGGTTAGGGGTTTTGGGGTTTAAGGGCTTAAATGGGTTAGGGGTGTATAGTTAGGGGTAGGGGTTAAGGGTTTAGAGGTTTAGCGTTTAGGGGTTAAATGGGTTAGGGGTTTAGAGGTTTAGTGGGGGTAAATGGGTTAGGGGTTAAGGGTTTAGAGGTTTAGGGTTTAGAGGGTTAAATGGGTTAAGGGTTAGGAATTAGTGTTTAAGAGGTCAAGGGTTAATGGGTTAGAGGTTTAGGTGTTTAAGGGGTTGAATGGGTTATGGGTTGGGAATTAGGGTTTAAGGGGTTATAGGTTTAGGGTTTAGGGGGTTAAATGTGTTAGGGTTGGTTTAGAGGTTTAGGGGGTTAGGGGATTTAGCAGTTAAGGATTTTAGGGGTTAGAAGTTAGGGGTTAATGGGGTTAAATGGGTTAGGTTTTTAGGGGTTTAGGGTGTTGAATTGGTTAGGGGTTGGGAATTAGGGTTTAAGGGTTTAGAGGTTTAGGGTTCAGGGGGTTAAATGGGTTATAGGTTTAGAGGTTTAGGGGATTTAGCAGTGAAGGATTTTAGGGGTTAGGGGTTAGGGTTTTGGGGGTTAAATGGAATAAACACTTAAATGGGTTAGGTTTTTATGGGTTTAGGGTGTTGAATTGGTTAGGGGTTGGGAATTAGGGTTTAAGCGGTTAGGGGTTAGGAAATAGGGTTTAAGGGGTCAAGGGTTATGGGTTGGGAATTAGGGTTTAAGGGGTTAGGGGTTTTGAGGTTTAGGGGGTTAAATGGGTTAGGATTGGTTTAGAGGTTTAGGGTGTTAGGGGATTTAGCAGTTAAGTATTTTAGGGGTTAGGAGTTAGGGGTTTTGGGGTTTAGGTGCTTAAATGGGTTAGGGGTTAACGTGTTAGGGGTAGGGGTTAAGGGTTTAGGGGTTAAATGGGTTAGGGATTTAGAGGTTTGGTGGGGGTAAATGGGTTAGGGGTTAAGGGTTTAGAGGTTTAAGGTTTAGGGGGTTAAGGGTTTAGGGGTTAGGAATTAGGGTTTAAGGGGTCAAGGGTTATGGGTCAAGGGTTAAGGGGTCAAGGGTTAGTTTTATGCAATAACATAATTCTCCAATCCCATACACTTCTGCTTGGAATGTCACACTTAACATTCATTTCCTTTTCGGATAATATTCTTTATCCCCTTATATCCATACCTAGAAAAATAAACTTCATTTCAATTTAATCTTGTGAAACTAAAGTGGAATATAGGAGGACCCATTCCAAGAAGGGCATCTCACTCAATGTTCAAATAATATTGTTCATTCCCTTACATCAATACCTAGGAAAATAGACTTCCTTTCAAGTTAATTGTGTGAAACTGAAGTGGAAGATAAAGTGACCCATTCCAAGAAGCTCATCTCACTTCAAAAATTTCTCGAGATTTCCAAGAATTTATAACGATATTAAGGTGCTATGCATTTTCTCCTTTATCACCTCATTGCATTTAGTCAATTGTTTTTTAAATTTAAATTTATTCATTAATTTCAAAAAAAATATTATATAAATTATATATAGTTGTTTTTATTTTGATTTATGTTTTAGAACTTTATTTTATTTATATTAATATATCAATTAGTTTTATATAAAAATATTTTTAGTTTTTTATATAACACTGATATTACAAAATATTGTAACAAATTTTATTTAATTAAATCTTCATGTAATTTTTATCATTAATAATAATAAAATAATTTAAAATAAAATTATAATTTTATTATTTTTTATCATTTTTTAATTTTAATAAAGTACTATTTAAATTATATAATGTACCAATTCTAAAAACTTAATAATTTTTGTGTTTTATTATAGGAATAAAACTCTCATACGAGAGTTTTTAAAACTCTCATACGAGAGTTTTTAAAACTCTCATCCGAGAGTTTTTAAAACACTCATACGAGAGTTCTAAAACTCTCATCCGAGAGTTTTTTTAACTCTCGTCCGAAAGTCTTCTCGAGAGTTTCCGTCAATAAAACTCTCGGACGAGAAAATGCATAACTCTCGTCCGAGAGATTTTTAACTCCGGTTAAACCCAATAAAACTCTCAGACGAGAGTTTTTAAAACTCTCGGTCGAGAAATAGAGTTGACTATTTTCTCGGACGAGAAATTAAAAATTTCTCCCAAATTCTAGCCGTCTGCCAAAAAGTGTTTCCCAACTTCGCGATTTCACCCTTAGATCAGTAGGATTGGGTAGGTAGAAAGCTTGTTGATGAAAGATCCATTGTTTTCATGGCTGCTAACATTTTTTCAGAACAAAGAAAATCATCCAAGGAAAAAATGCAACCCAATGTATGAGGCACTAATCAGCCTCCCAGAGAATGCAATTCTGAAGTTCTTGATGCCTTCAAGAAGGCACCATCCCCAAGTGGAGCCACTTTTAGCCACCAATAAAATTTGTCATATAAAATGGTGGCTAAAACATTTTTGGAGCCTTCAAGCAACAATTTTTATTGCTAAAAAGTGTTATCTCTTGAAGACTCTTGAAGACATCATGCCCTTGTTTCAATATTCACTGCTACTTTCATTTTGAAATCAGAAATTTTGTTGATTCCATAAGAGAAAATACTTCTGCAAACAACATTTTCCCCTCCTTCCACTGCAAAACTAACCTCCATTTTTACCCCTTTTCATTCTCATGAAATTCCTCCATTTTTCATTTTTCCCCATTCCCCCTTTATAAAATTCCCTTACAGAGTTTAAAACTCCTTTTTGGACTCTGCCGAAACCCCCAAATCCATTGAAAACTTGGAAAATTTTCATAAAAAATAAGTTTGTTTACCACAGGCTTAAGCCCCCTTGGGCTAAGTCCTAACCACTTCCCCTCCATATGCCCTGGTGCCAAAACCAGGCGCTAAGCCATTTAAGCGCTTATCGCATCGCAAAAATTCGAGCGCACAAGTCTTTTGGTTAAATTGAAAGTTCCAATGCGATTAGCCCTTTGATTCTCAACCCCCGATCCTATTATCACCTCATATAACCTTTTTTCCTGAAATCGGGTGCTAAACCTTGGAATAAACCCTTCCGATTGATATTTTCCTTTGTAAAGTTATAAACCCCCTTTTTTCCAAAGTTTTGGTCTAAATGCGCCCGTACTATGATTTTTAATGAAAAAATGGGTAGATTGAAAGACCCGCATCAAAAGTTCCGATGCGATTGGGTCCCTTTGTAAAAACTCTGCCCTCTCCGCTTTACTCCATATAACTTGCACCCGGGACCAAGAGTTAAAGGTCCCGAAGTGCTAATCGCATCGCAAATTTCAAATGGGTAGATTGAAAAGCCCAAAGGCCCAACCTTCTGATTGCGATTGGCCCTTTTCATATATAAGCCCCGGGCCTATTATCCTCTATATAGACCAAAGGCCCCGCAGTCGGGCGCCATGCATATCATATAAATATCTCGCCCCTATACATAAAACCTTTGTTTTATGTTAATTTTTGGTTTTTCGTATGTTATAACGGGTTTTCCACCAGTACATTACTTGCGATAATCTCTGCCGTTGATCTCAAGCCGATCAAATGGCCCATGCTACATTGCATTGCATGTTTTATCGGGCTCACTTTTGTGTCCCCTCCCATTGGCCATTCCCTGATCTAACTTGGACCGTTGATCTCCTCCCCGCCTTCCCAGATCCAACGGCCCGCAATTGCTCCAATTATTAGCCTTCCTCCGCTTTCAAAATCCTCCGATTCATTCCCCACCGTTGATCTAATCCTCAGATCAAAGGCCAACGCTCAATCGCTCTGTCTCACTCCAAGTTCTTTGCCCCACCGATTGCTGAGCCCTGATTGCATCTAGGCCGTCCACGTGTCTAGATCGGACGGTCCAGATCACATCTCCCGACTTTGGTGTAAATTCATGCACCCTGCGTTCTAATGTTTTTTTACTAATCCTGGCCATTGATCTCTGCAGATCAACGGCCCTCATCAGCCCTTCCTCCGCCATTATATTATTTCATCCAACCCCCAGATTTAATCTTCGTTGTTCAAATCTCAAATCCGATGGCCCAAATTGAAAACACCCATCTTCCTACCACCCGCGCATCTTTCCAAATTCGCGCTCGTTCTCCACCGTCAGATCTGAGGTTCCAGATCTGATGGCCCACATTTCAAGTCGCGTAACTTTCAGCGCGAAGTTTATTTTCTCAAAGGGCACGCGAAATGGGTGGTTTTTTGATGCCACTTGTTAGGCGGGAATGCATATCGCGTTCCAAAAATAAAAGCTGCCTACCCGCCTTTTTTCCGCGTGAAACCAATGGTTTTCATCCCCGAAACCACTTTCCCTCTTTCCATTTGCGTTTTGTTGTGCGCCTCCTCAGCCGTTGATCTTGTAGGGCCGATCTCATCCGACAGCCCACAATCATCCCGAACTCCCGAATGCTATTTTCAATGCATTTTCCTCTGAAAAAAGGTTTTAAACCTTTTTCCTTGCATATTTCCGCCTTTTCCATATAAAGTGACCCCTTCTTTTTATTTCCTCCCAGATCGCTCCCAACCGTCAATCTTTGCAGATCGACGGATCTAACTTAATTCTTCCTTTGCTCTCCTTTTTTGACCTCCTCTAACAGATCTCCACTGTTGGATGATGCCATCCAACGACCACGCTCTCTCCCTACACCCTCTGAAGCAATTTACCCAATAAACGCAGGATTTCTTAATATTTTGTGTGTTTTGCAAGTTTCAAATGTTTTTCCCATAATAATAAAGGAAAAGAAAGCCGAGGGTGACGATCCTCTGGATTGCTGTTTATCAAAGGGAAAGAACTACAAGGGTTCAAACTCCACGTCTCGTCAATGCTTCATGGGAATTGATGCCATATGAGCCCTATGCGGCACTACACATCAACAAGACACACAGCAATGCATTAAATAATTAAAAGAGTATCAGTGTTGAAGATAAAACACAATAGAACAAAAGATTGAAGACAAATTTGGGGGGATTACAGCTAATATTGATTATCAAAAGCCTAATCCTCCAAATTACAACACAGTTAAAGAAAATCATAAGTGTTTATCAGATAGAAAGGCCTCCACCGCCTCATCAGAGGCAAATTGATTCCTCTCAGCTACCACAAAGCCACCTGTGCCTCAAAGCATTCAACAAAGACCGAAGTTATTAATCAGAAAGAAGATATTTGCCTCAGCGCAGCCAAATAGTTAATTCTGCCAAAAAGAACTTAATGCAAAATATCAACAGAGTTATTATATCATGAAACAGAGCCTCAAAGTCAACAAAAAGCTCCCACCAAGCTTAATCTTAAATGTAAAACAATTAATACAGAGGACACATATGTAAACTTCTCCATCAAGCCCCTCAAAGGACGAGAAGATATTAAGTCTGTATTAATTGACTGGGGAGATCTTTTATCCTCTCCCACCTCCTCATTTCTTCTATAAATACTTCTGTAGAAGATGAGAAAATTTTGGTTGCAGAACTTTGAAATATACTTGTTCTCGAAACTTCTGATTGTAAATAGTGTTCAAAGGCTCTTGAAGCTCTACTTGTGATAGAATAGTTAGGCTTAGTAGTGAAGATGATTGCTGACCTGAAACACTGGACTTAAAGTTGTAACTGGTTTGAAGCATCAATACAAGCTGATTTATGGGATCCTGGTCTATGTCGATGGTGTTAGCCACCTATAATATTTTGTTATACCAAGACTTTCTCTTCGGTCTCGAAGAACCTGATTAAATCTGCAGACATACACTCATTCACATGATACAGAATACATGACTGATGTATCAAACTGATATATAACACTGTGCGTAGCAAGGTAATGAACAAAATGCATGCGCCCAGGAAGTGTCGTTAGCAACACATCTATGGGGTAATGCATGCAAGATAATCTGACCACTAAAGAAACAGTTCTTCGTGGCAAGGATATCCCTTAACTTTCCGAAAGATGCAATGAAATGCTAATAAAATAGTTCATTAACATTCATTATAAGAACAAACGATAAACTTAAGCATCATCAAGCACAATCACAGATAGCTATGAAGTACGAATGATACTATTAAGAACACAGCTTCATTAATCATACGATATTCTGAAACTATACGCAGAATACACACAGCTTTGTCACAGCTAAATACATCATCCAACAAAGGGATTTTAACAAGTATCTGAATTTCACATGAGTCAGAGTATGACCCTTCAATTACAATGCAATATTGCTCTTCAGTCCACAAAAGAGAAGCCCTTAACTATGTACCCCGCAGGGGTATTTATAGATTCAAGAAACGCCCCTTCAGGCTTTCCGACGCTTCGACTTCCCGACGGTTCAGCTTCCCTGCGACCTTTGACGATCATGCGACCTGCGACCGGCGGAAACAATTGCGACTATGACTCCAGTAAAGACTCAAGACCAAAGCGCATGCACCAATTCACACTGGGACGGTCGCGGGCCCCCGAAAGAACTTAGCTATGGAGGTGGTCGTGTGATTGAGAGGTCTGGAGTGTCAATTTTCTTCCCCTTCAGGAACTCTCGCCAGGTCTGGTAATCCGCTGCTATAGGGGAGACTAGAGGGGTTTCTTAGTTTAATCGATGCATACATTCCAGGGCATTCGGTATCAGAGTCTCCTTCTTCTGGGAAATCTGGATTGAGAGGGAGGCAAGCTTGGTATAGATTTGTACTGGAGTGACAAGCAACCGGTTTAGGTTCTCTTGTGATGCTTCAAATTCTGGTGCGGTAGCAGCTTGTCTCACGGGTTGTAGAAAAGACTGAATTTCCTGATCTACCTGCTCCTAGTCTTTAGTTTCATCCAGTGCCCCTAACGACGGAATGTGATGAAGAGCGTTCATGGAGTCTATACCACTGATCAGGTGATTATATGCAGACACCACTTTGTCCAAGTCTTTGGCCAGCTTGTCTTTGGACTGCATCTTCATCCGGATTTGTACTTTGGCGTCTTGTGTGTGACTCCAATCCTTCCTAGGCACATTTTCGGGAGCTTGATGGTACTGCGCTGTCCAGTTTATCATTTTGTCTAAAGCTACCGAGGCTTCCCTGAGCTGCTCATGCTTCTGTTTGGTTTCCGCTCGTGCCTCTGCCAACGAGGCCACTGTTTGTTTTAGGGTGAGCATTTCCCTATATACTTGCCTCATGGTCATTTCCAACACATCACACTCTTTCATGACCGCCAGTGGGACCTCATTGACTTGGGAAGGCTTACCTTGGAGCTGTCGCATCTCACTCTCCAGTATTGATTTCTCCTGTTCCGCTACTTTTAGCCTGTTTTGTAGGGAAATAATCTCCCTGCTCATTCTAGTGACATTTTCCTCTGTGGCCGTGGCAAAAGCGGTGCCTGCTGATGCTATCATTACCGGGTTAGTCCTGGTATCCGGGACGATGTCCTTTTCAGTGGTGACCGTAGATATGGTGGGATGGCTTTGCGCCAAAAATTTTCTTCTCTCTTGCCGTATCTTGAAAGAGAATTGGTCAAATGTCAATCTAGTCAGGTCGAAGACCTCTTCCTCTTGTTCCCCGGGAAAATCGTCATCAGGGAGGATACTTTTCTTGCCACTCGGAGGAATCTCCAGGGGAGATATGTCGATATCATCTATCAGTTCATCCTCTTTATCCTGCGTTTGTCCTTTTCCTTTTTCCTTTTGCCGACGCTCGGCTTCTGCCTTGTCATGTTCCTCCTTCTTCCTGCGTTCTGACTCTGCCTCTGCTTCTCTCTTAGCTTTTCTTTTTCTCTCTGCTGCGGCATCTTGGTCTGTTTTCTTCTGCTGTTCGGCTTTGTCAAGTTCTTCCTTAAGTGCTTGTTCTGCCGTCGCCTGTGCTTCCTTTTCCTGTCTTTCTTTTTCCTCGGCATGTTTCCTTTTCCGTTCTATCCTTGCATCTCTTCTACGTTTCTCTTCATCCTCCTTCATTTTCTTTTCCTCTTCCTTCTTGGCCTGGGCCTCTGCTTCTTTTAGCTGATCCGAGGTGTCAGGCCCTGTACTGGTCCGTGTTTTCTTATCTTTGGAAGAAGAAGAGCCTCCTAGTTTATGGCTCCTGTCTTCTAAATTTTGGTGGTCCTCTTCTTCTTGGTCAGAGTCAATACCCGGAGCTAGTTGCCTGTCTGCGTTGTACCAGTTTCTTTTCTCGTCTTCCGCCGGGCGTTCGACATGCTGATAGCTCCATTTAAACTTGGCCCTTTTACAGTGCTCAGGAACTATCCTGACCGGGTCATATGTTCGGTAATCCAGATTTCTAAAGTGATAACCTTTTACCTCTTCCCCTTGAGCCGCTACTTCTCTGAAGTCCTTGACTGTATAAGCGCCGATGGTGAGGGGCAGAGCGGGCCAAGGTTTCTTCTTTCCTTTGGAAAGGACATTGGAGAAACCCGAGGTCATCTGGAAACATACCTCCTGCATAAGCACCTTGTCGGTAACAAACCTAGGCAGAGCATGTGGTGCTTTGAGTGTGCCAAATACTCGAATGAGTGTATATTCAGCGAATGGAAACCAGTGCGCCACCTGACCTAGTGTCTCCATCGCTCGCCAGGACATACAGGGGGTGTCTTGCCCAAATAGCTTCCCGTAAAGGGCGGGAATGAATATCTGAGAGATTTGCTCAATATCTGACTTGTACCTGGACTCCCAGAATACCTTGGTTTGCAAATGGATTGCTTGGGTTTGTTCGGAGTCGTAGTTACATGGCCATCCCTCAAAATGCAGTCGGGCATTGACAACATCTAATAGATATGAAGCCATATAAAATTCTGACTGCGTTCCTTCATCTGGGGCTAAAGCCGAAGCCAAATTTGTTTGCATTGAGCCCATTAATATACCATCCCAGTTGAAACGAGTGCCATGCACCGTTACATATTCCATTATAGTTTCCCATGCGCCGTTGAAGGTGTTGGCGTCCGGACGTCCATACAATCTACAGAGCATGGCGGCCACTAACTTATACACTTTCCTTAGACCGGCCACCGGGTACGCCTGGTCTTTCTTGACTTTAAATTTGTCCGGTTCCGCCCACCATTTCCTGATTGTATCAACCACGGGTACTTCGTGGGTAGAAACCCATATCGGGGTAAAGTTTTCCTCTGGTTGGGGCAGCGAGTAGTAGACCTGGGCGTCTGAGCCCTCCAACGTCGCGAAAGCTTTTCCTTTGCTGTCTCGGATCACGAACCTCTTGGATCCGTTTTCTGTATGATCTAGTCTAATATTTATGGACACGGGAAGACGGCTGGATGTGCCCCTGCTAGATGTAATTTGGATCTATTGACCTTTAGGTATACTTCCCGGTCCGGGAGATCTTCTGGAAACTCATCTTCTGGTATAGCGAACTCATGATATACTTCATACCATCTCAGGCTGTCCCCTTTTGCGAAGGTGCAAAGGGTATCTCTGTATATTGGTGGAGGAGATGTTTGCACGTCTGTGTCTGACTCTTCTTCCACCACCTGCTTACCTTTCTTTCGGGACACCGGGGGTGCCATGTCGCTAGAGTCAGAGAGAACCGGTATCGTGTCTGCTCTAAATTCACCTGTTGCATTCAGGAAAGAATCCCATGATGAGAAAGACATGATGATAACGGGCTAAATACAGTCTACCATGCAGAATTTAATTAACAGTTCTCTTGGGGTCGCAGGGTCGCTGATTAACCAAAGAACTCACATGCGACCTCGCGACCTTGCGACTAGGTCGCAGGGTCGCAGAGTCGCTAACAGAGGATCGCGCGACTTTGCGACCTTGCGACCGGGTCGCTGGGTCGCAGGTCGCACTTGGGCCTGCCGGGGGGTTTCGAGCGCGCGCGGCTTGTGGTTCATTTCTCACCTAACGGGAAGCATAAAAGGCTAGAAGGGGTCCCGGCTGCAGGTAGGACAAAGCCATGAGGGGCTGGTCAAGAAAAATGATCCTTGGGTTTAATGGTGATAACAGAAGAACAAAACAATATGGAAAACCTCACAGAAAAACCCCACAGCCTCCCCAGCAGGTAATTAAGACAATGGGGAGGCTATATTTGGGCAAGAAATGCTCATGAAGGAAACACAGAGAGGAAATAGCAACTTACCCGGAAGAAAACGCGCCAGTCGACCTGTCAGAGCAATTCCTCACTTTTCGCTGCAAGTGACAAATGCGACCTAGCGACCTGCCCTTTTAAAAAAGGGTCGCACGTGTGGGCACTTAATGAGGTCGCAAGTTGGCAGAGTGTGACCTTGCGACTTTGCGACCCTAGGGTCGCTAGGTCGCAAAGGTCGCTGAGTCACAAATTTTCTTAATTACTTATCCTTGCGACCTTGCGACCTTGCGACCTGGCGACCTTGAGGTCGCGGGGTCGCATAGGTCGCATGAGTCGCAACTTCTTTAATTCCGGACCATGCGACCTTGCGACCTGGCGACCTTAGGGTCGCGGGGTCGCACAGGTCGCAGGGGTCGCAATTGTTTCACAGGATGGATTTGCGATTTAGCGACTTGCCCTTCAGAACTTCACTTAGCCTTTTCTCTTTTAGTTTTTTAAAGGGGCTCCAAAAATTTTGAAGTGTGTGTTCTTGTTTTTTGTATTTTTGGAGGGTGTTGTAGAGGCTACAACAAATGGCGATTCACTGGATGAATTCAGAGTCTCTGCCGATGAATGGTCCATGAGGGAGGGGGGAGGGGCCAAATACTAGCTTGTTCTTTTACCTCAGAGTTTACACCTTCCTCCCTTTGCCACCTCGCATAGTTGCCTGACCTTTTGGCTTATTGAGTGCAGATCGACTGAATTTTTTTATTCTTCGCGTTCCAGGACCGTGAGGGTTGGAGAAACTTCGAACAACTGCAGGATCCGGTACAATTATTTCGTCCTCATGGTGTTGCTCCGCTGCCAGCGAACCTCTCGGCTCCAGCGGAGTCACTGCCTAAGGAGTCATGAACGTTGCTCCACTGCCAGCGAGCCTGGTCAGTACCCCGGCGGAGTCGTTACACCACCTCTCTGCGCAGGAAGCCTTTCTCAATCATTTACCCTTTATTTGTGTGCGATTGCACTTATTTGAGAATGTGCCTGTGGCACTTATTTAGATGGGCATATTTTTCCTTGGCGGATGAGGGATCCCGACTTATTTTGCTTGTAGAGAGGTTGCTCTTGGTCTCATATGAGGACTTGGGTTTTTCCCGGATGACCTGAGATTCCCTTGAGTTAGCTCTGTTCCCTCATGATCCGGTCGCTGCTATGTAAGACCTTTTCTGCCTGCACCTTCCAAAGCCGCTAGGTGGTTCCTTATGCTTGAAGACTCCAGTAAGGCCATGTGCTAACCCTTGGTGCCCATTACAAGCGAGTTTTGGCTATTTCGTGTTTTGCGGGAAGGGCCTTTCATCAGCATAGAACCTATCAGGGAGTGAGCCAGTTGCGGATAGCTTTAGACAAGGTTTTCCTTGTAGATTTAGAGAAAGAGTTTCTCTCTTTTTTTTTTCTTTTTTCTTTTTTTTTAACAAGAAGAGCAAAAATGCGACTTTTATAATACAGGGGTGGGAACAGCCCTTTGAGGGCTACTCAAGTAAAATAGTGTTTGAGGTCATGCCCGTTTACCGGGAGGACCTCGACTTTTCCTTCCAGAGTTTGCAATCGGAAAGTATGGGGACCCACCTTTTCTTTAACCTGAAAGGGACCTATCCATAGTGCTTGAAATTTGGCATGTTTTCCCTTTTCTTCGTGGGCTTTATCCCACTTTAGGACAAGATCTCCTACTTCAAATTTTTTATCTCCTGCAGACTTTTTATCAAACCATTTCTTGATTCGACTCTGGTGGATGGCGAATTTCTCCCGGGTTTTCTGCCTTTCCTCTTCTAATTTCAGCAGGGTGTCAATGCGGGTTTGCAAGGCGGGGCAAGGGGTACCATGACACTCTTGAGATAACTGCAGAGCGGGAAGAGATAAATTGGGCGGGAGAACAGCTTCTTTCCCATACACGAGAAAATATGGTGAGGTGCCTATTGAGGACTTAGGGGTGACGCGATCAGCCCAGAGTGCATTTTGGAGAGCATTGTGCCAGTTGCGTTGGTGAGACAGAAGGGTTTTTTTAATGATGCGAATCAGATTTTTATTTGTTGATTCTGCTAGACCATTTCCTTGGGGATAGTACTTTGCAGAGTGTTTAAGAACAATGCCATTTTCCAAAGCAAAATCATATAATTTAAAAGATGAAAAATACGTTGCATTATCAAAAACCAAGGAAGTTGGAACGCCAAACTTGGTAATGATGGAATGAGTGACAAATTGCATTACCTCCTGATCGTTGATTTGGCGTAACGGTACTGCTTCAACCCACCTGGTGAAATAATCAGTAGCCGTTAGAATGTACCGATGTTGCTTAGAAGAGTGGGGTAAGATCTCACCAATGACGTCCAGACCCCATTGTTGAAAAGGTTCTTCCACTGCTACTGACAACAAAGGAGCGGCAGGACGCGCTTCTCGGTTTGCGAATTTCTGGCATTGAATGCATTTCCGAACATATGCGTGGGCATCTCTGAAAAGAGTTGGCCAATAAAAACCTGCTCGCATTATTTTATGAGCAGTGGTGTCCCCGGCAAAATGACCTCCTGCTGGTCCATCGTGCAGCTCGGTTAAGATTTTCTGAGCTTCATCATGCTCCAGGCAGCGCAACATGACCCCGTCGGAATGTTTCTTGAAAAGCTTCCCTTGGATTATCTAGTACGACGCAGCTTTGAGTCTGATTGCGCGTTTCTGCCGGGCATTTAGAACTGGGTCTAACACGCCGTGTGCTAAATATCCCGAAATATCCGAGTACCAAGAAGGGTTCTTTATTTGAGGAATGACGTCAGTTTGGTACATTTCAATTTCTTGCTCCCAATTATCTTCTTCACTTTGTTGGGAACTTGCGGCCTCTGCAGCCATTTGGCATAGACCTTGCCCTTTAACTGTGCGTGCTGGCTTAAACTCTAAGTCGTACTCTTGCATACATGCAACCCAATTCCCTCGTCTCTCGCCCAACTCCTGCTGCATGAATAGTGAGCGAACAGCTAGGTGGGGAACGTAAACTATGACATGGTTTTTTAAGATGTACGGTCTGAAATGTTTGACCGCTTTATATACCGCATAGGCCTGTTTCTCGATTTCAGGATAATTTAATTCAGCTCCCTGCAAACCGGTGCTCATGAACGAAATGGGACGCTCGTCATTATTTATGTCCTTTTGTGTGAGTACGGCTGCCAGGGACGAATCCGAAGCGAAAGTATACAAGCTAAAATCTCTGCCGAAATCTGGGCTCTGGAGGGAAGGTGCTTCAGCTATCGCTTTCTTGATCTGGTCGAACGCTTCCTTTTCGGGTTGATTCCATTTGAAGGTAGCATTTTTCTTTATCATTCCCTGCAGTGGCTTCACTATCTGGGCGAAATCTGATATAAACTTACGTACAAAATTGATCTTACCCAAAAAGGATTGCATTGCTTTCTTACTACTGGGGGGAGGGATTTGAGCAATGGCTTTCGCACGTTCTGGATCAACGACAATGCCTTGCTTAGTTATGATATGACCTAGCAGATTTCCTTCTGCTACGGAGACAATAATCTTCTTTGGGTTGAGCGAGATACCGTATTTTCTGCACCTTTCGAAGATCTGTCGGAGGTGACGCAAATGATCCCCCCGATGTTTAGAAAACACAGTAACGTCATCCAAGTAGACCACCACACTTTGGCCTATCAGACCTCTGAACGCTATATCCATAGCTCTTTGTAAAGTTGCTCCTGCGTTGATTAATCCAAAGGGCATACGCCTGAATGCGAAGGTTCCCCACTTAGTCCGAAAAGTAGTCTTTAACCTATCTGGTTCAGCCACCAGTACTTGATTGTAGCCAGAGAAACCGTCCAACAAAGAGAACATTTCTGACCCGGATACTGCTTGTAATATTTGCTCCATAGGGGGTACCGGGTAATTATCTTTATTCGAGGCCCGGTTTAAGTTTCGGAAGTCCACACATAAGCGGATTTCACCTGACTTCTTCCGCACCGGAACTAAATTGGATACCCATGTGGAATGGCGAACTTTGAAGATAATGCGTGCATCCAAAAGTTTTTTGAGTTCTTTTAGAATCAATGGCTCCATCGTAGGATGTACTTTCCTGAGCTTCTGTTGGAATGGTTTTACATTTTCTTTAATGGGTATCACATGTTGTATGATTCGAGTATCGTATGTGCATAAGTCCTCATATGTCCAAGCGAATACGTCACGATACTTGTGAAATAGCTGAGTGAAATCTTGAGCCTCTTGGGGGGTGCAATCTTTACCCAGGTTGACAAATTTAGGATTATCTTCTGATCCCAAGTTCACTTGTCGATGGGCCAAGATAGAGCTCTGTACTTTGGCGTTTGGGGGCCCTCGGAAACGATTTTGCAGATCAAAAAGCTTCTCAAGTGATACCACCCCTTTAGGCATGGGGTTTCCTTTGACTTGCTCGTACTCCTTTTGCATAGCTTGGTCGTGCTCATCTTCATCTATAGCAGCGTCTTTGAATATCTCTGAGTTACACATAAAATCCAGCACCTGTTGATCATCATCGAAAACACGCAAGTTAGTGATATTGTCTGGCACAGAGGGTTTATACATAACTTCAATAGAAAAACCATCCCTCAAAGGGGTAAATCTGGTAGCGGCATTAGCCAGAGTATCTGCCGCTGCATTATGCATTCTTAGAACAGATTTAATTCCAAAAGCATCAAAAGCAGAAATTAATCGCCATACCTCTTGCTGATACGCCTTTAAATGTGGAGACAAACAGTGAATAGTATTGCGTACCTGTCGAGTGATAATCTCGGAGTCTCCAATGACCCGTAAGCATTTTACCTTCAAATCCAGCGCCTTTTTAAGCCCAAGGATCAAAGCTTCATACTCGGCAGTGTTTTTGGTGCATTGGAACTCCAGCCGACAGGAGATTAAGAATTTATTCTTATGAGGGTCAAGCAAAATGCAGCCAGCGCCAACACCATCGAGATTTTTGGAACCGTCGTAATACAAGGTCCATATGTCGCTTTCCGGGTCCTTGGGGGTAATGGCTTGCGGAGGAATTTCGGCTTGGTGTGAGACAGTTTGGGCTTGTTCCTCTGCGACGAGTGTCATTTCAGAAAGGACCTCGGGGCCTACTGAAGACTGGGGAGGTCGGTAACATCCAAAAATGGAATCTAGAAAACACATACCAAGTTCCTCCTGGGCAAAGCTGATGGGTTCATTTGTGGCATCCAAATCAGTTACAGTGTGTTTCATGTATGGTTCACTTTCGACTCTGATTTGGTTATTTCTCCCCTTGTAAGGTAGCCATAAGTGGGACCAATCTGTGGCAAAGTATCCTTGCAACTTGCTAGACCAATCCCTGCTAAGCAGTACACCATAGGCTTCAGGGATGTCAACAACCACAATATCAATGCATTGATGGACTCTAGAGTCGGATGAGAGGCGGATGATGACATTGTTTAATTCTCCAACGGCTGGTACTTGTGATCTGTCAAGTTGAATGATTTTTGTGTCAGTTTTCTCTGGGCGGATGTTGAGTTTCTTGCACACAGATAGAGGCATGACATTCGTGGATGCACCGGAGTCGACAAGGCAATTGTGAACGTTGAAGTTAAACATCTCAAAAGACAAGAGGAAGGGAGGGGTGGATCCTCTCGAATTTGTGTTGACAGCGTTCACTATAGACTGGATATCTGGACTGGTTTGTGCAGATGTGTTACTGACAGTTTTCGTATTTTGGTTGTTGGCGAAAGCTTTTAGAATAAGTTCCTTTTGATTCGTGATGCGGGCCAACTCGTAGAGTGAGATATTAGCTCTGGTCTTTTTCATGTCCTCCACTATGTTGTAACTAGTATCAGTTTGGGGACTAGGTTCGGTAGTGGTTTTCGAGGGTTCCACCGGGAGCTTGCTCTTGTGACTTGCTTTGCTGTTACTATTTGTGGGCTTCTCCGGCGTAGCTTGTCCTTCGTTTCCAGGGGGAAGAATTTTCCTCAGGAAAGCCCTTTTCTTGTCTTCATATGATTGTTCGGGGACAGATCCTTTGCTTCTAAGACTATAATTTCGAGTGGGCTGAGCCTTGGGACTGCCTGCCATGTTGATATCAATGGGAACAAGACTCTCCCCCCCCGCGTATTATATCAAAAGTTAGAACAGAGGCTCCTGGTTCCCCATCTAGGAGCGAGCCTTCATCTCGATCAGAAACATCATCCTCTGTCTGGTTTCCCAGAGTTTGGTCATCCAAAAGTTGGTTAACCACCGCGGTCATGCTGCCAATCCATTGCGGGCACGTTTTTTCAGAGTGGGCAGCTTGGTGAAAAGAGCAAAAATTATCTTTCCCTATCTCTTCCACGTTGAGAGCGGCGCTGGAGTTTGACGGAGGTCTGCTGGTGTTGGGATTACTTTTCTTGAAAAAGGGTTTTGGAGGTTTAGTAGAAGTTGATGTTTCAATGCCTTTTCTCTTCAAGTCAGAGACCTCATTCGTTAGTAGTTTGAGGGTCTTGGCCATACTCTCGAAATCAAAAGTTTCTTTCTCTCTATTAGGGGTGGAAGAGTGACCTTTTTTAGCGATTGGTTTGTGATCATCCTTTCCTTCATGGTCCATGACTCCTATCGACAACATGTCTTTTTCTACCGTGAGAGCAGCAACGTAATTTGCTGTAAGGGTAGCGCGGGCTTCACGTTTGACGAAAACGGCAATATCCCTAGGGAGAGCTTTAGTATAGTAGTCGATGGTGATAGAATCGTCCAATGCTAAGTTTGGAGGAAATTTTTGCAATATTGTGGCGAAGCGTTGGTTAAAGTCTTTAACTTTCTCTTTTCTATGACACTTAATAGTGCTTAACTCTGTGAGGAGCATAGAGGGTGTTTTATCTTCTGCAAACTTTTGCAGGAACACGCGACGGAACTGGTCCCAGGATGTAATAGAAGCACTGGGTAGGGAACGATACCAGGTGGCCGCATGGTTTACAAGAGTGTGTGGGAACAGCCTACATGCGACATCATCAGACTGAACTCTCATGATTTGTAGAGACAGATAGAAACTACTAATATGGTCTTCCGCCGATGTGCCTTTCTCAGGATCGAACTTAGGAAGATGCTTCTCTGGGTGTCTAGGCATATCATGGAGAGGACCTAAAAGAGCCAATGGGGATTGAGCCATCCAGGCTAGAGGCTGCACCCTCCTGGGGTGCTGATGATATCGAGTTTCTGCCTCGGACTCACTTCCCATCCCTGACACTAATGCTCCTTCATGATGGCGAGAGTGTTCATCTCGGTGTCTTTCATGGTTATTCATGTTTCTAAAATACTCCCAGTTGTGGGGAGGGGGCCTATTTTGGTTTTGGTGGTGATGATGGGCTGGGTAGGTGCCCGCGGGCCGGCGAGCCATATCTCCTCTACCTCCACGTCCATGACCCCGTTGACCCCACCCTCATTTCTTCGAGGCCTATTTCCTCTTCCCCCGCATTTCTTCGGCCGTGTTACCTTCTCCTTCATTTCTTCAACCCCCTTCTCCTTCTTCTCGGTGGGGAATAAACTTGGTTGTTGTTCCAATGATGTAAGTCGTCGAGGTTCGTGTGAAAGGTTCCGTATCAGTGGGAAACCCTCACTATCTCGAGAATGGGGTCATTTTTCTCGGACAACCCGCCCGAGGTCTTCAATCATGGAGTTCACAAGTCTGCATGGTGCCGACTAGCACTCCATTACGAGTGACGTTTCCTACCGGGGTCCTAGTGTGGGCTAGGAATTCCATGATTGGAGCATACCGTAAATCCCCGACGAGATTGCGGGCGACCGGGCACAAGGATCTCAACTATTCATTTGTGATTTCAAAATATCGAGCCTCCTCCTTGGAATATCTTCCAAGGGGGGAAGATGAGGTTCGTTATTTATGATCTCCCCGTGGGAGTTTGTGACTTCAATGTCGCTGTATGTCGGGAGGATGCCATGCCCTCCTTCTAGCGCCAATTCTCGTTGACGGGAACATGGCCCGGCCACCGTAGGGGATCTCCCCGGTAGAAAGTCCCAATTAGACTTTGAACCTTTTTGGAATAGGGATCCCGTCCGGGTGTGGGTCCGGGCTACCGCTTAAATGACTTTCTTCTGGCCTCGAAGAACCCGATTAAATCGTTACATACACTCATTCACATGATACGTAATACACCATGTATCAAACTGATATATAACACCGTGCGTAGCAAGGTAATGAACAAAATGCATACGCCTGTGAAGTGTCGTTAGCAACACATCGATGGGGGTAATGGCCGGTAAGATAATCTCGACCACTAAAGAAATAGTTCTTCGTGGCAAGGATATCCCTTAAATTTCCGGAAGATGCAATGAAATGCTAATAAAATAGTTCATTAACATTCATTATAAGAACAAACGATAAACTTAAGCATCATCAAGCACAATCACAGATAGCTATGAAGTACCAAATATACTATTAAGAACACAACCTTCATTAATCATACGATATTCGAAACTATACATGTAATACACATGCTTGTCACAACTCAATACATCATCCAACAAAGGGATTTTAACAAGTATCCGAATTTCACATGAGTCGTAGTATGACCCTTCAATTACAATGCAATATTTCTCTTCACCCACAAAAGAGAAGCTCCTTAACTATGTACTCCCGCAGTAAGTATTTATAGATTCAAGAAACGCCCCTTCAGGATTTCCGACGCTCGACTTCCGACGGCTCACTTCCCCGCGACCTTCGACGATCATGCGACCTCGGCGACCGGTGGAAACAATTGCGACCGTTTGAATTCGGTGTGTGTGCGACCTCGCAACTCAAGCGTATGCCGACCTCGCGATCCGGGGACTGGCCGGGCCCCGGCGACCGAAAGAGCTCACTTATGGAGGTGGTCATGTGATTGAGAGGTCCGGAGCGTCAATTTTCTTCCCTTCGTGAACTCTCACCAAAACCGGTAATCCCCTCGCGATGTGAGACTTGAAGGGATTCTTCTTTAATCGATGCATACATTCCAGGGCATTCGGTATCGCAGAGTCTCCTTCTTCTGGGAAACTGATCGAGAGGGAGGCAAGTTTACATAGATTTGTACCGGAGCGACAAGCAACCGATTAGGTTCTCTTGTGATGCCTCAATTCCCAGGCGGCGGCCACCTTGTCTCACGGGTTGCGTAAAAGACCGACCCCCCCCGATCTACTTGCTCCCGCCTTAGTTTCGTCCATGTCTCCAACGACGAATGTGATGAAGAGTGTTCATGGAGTCTATCCCATCGATCAGGTGATTATATGCAGACACCACTTTGTCCAAGTCTTTGGCCACTTGTCTTTGACCGCATCTTTATCCGGATTTGTACTTTGGCGTCCGTGTGTGACTCCAATCCTTCCTAGGCACATTTTCTGGAGCTGATGGCACGGTGGTCGTCCCGCCTTATCATTTTGTCTAAAGCTACCAAGGCTTCCCCGAGTCGCTCAAGTGCTTCGCTTGCGCCCCCGCTCGTGCCTCCGCCAACGGGCCACCGCTTTGTTTTAGGGTGAGCATTTCCCATATACTTGCCTCATGGTCATTTCAACACATCACACTCTTTCCATGACCGCCTACCAGACCTCATTGACTTGGGGAAGGCTTACCTGAGCTATCGCATTTCACTCAGCATTGGATTTCTCCCCCGTTCCGCCGTTTTTAGCTCCTCGTTTTTTGTAGGGAGATAATCGCCCTCATTCTAGTGACATTTTCCTCTCGGGCCGCGGCAAAAGCTGGGTGTCTCCGCCGATGCTATCATTACCGGTTAGTCCCCGGTATCCGGACGATGTCCTTCAGCTTGCCGACCGTAGATATGGCGGGGGATGGCTTTCACGCTAAGGATTTTCTTCTCTCTTGCCGTATTTTGAAAGAGAATTGGTCAAATGACAATCTAGTCGTGGTCGAAGACCTCTTCCTCTTGTTTCCCTAGAAAATCGTCATCAGGAGGATACTTTTCTTGCCACTTGGAGGAATCTCCGTGGGAGATAAGGCCGATATCATCTATTAGTTCATCCTCTTTATCCTCGCGTTTGTCCTTTTCCTTTCTCCTTTGCCGCTCTACCGCCTTGTCATGTTCCTCCTTCTTCCCCGTTCGACTCTACCTCTCGCTCTCTCTCACCTTTTCTTTTTCTCTCTCCGTCGTTGTGCCTGGTCTATTTTCTTTCCGCCGTTCGGCTTTGTCAAGTTCTTCCTTAAGTGCTTGTTCCGCCGCCGCCTCGTGCTTCCTTTTGCCGTCTTTTCTTTTTCCTCGTCCTCGTTTCCTTTTCCGTTCTATCCTTGCATCTCTTCTACGTTTCTCTTCATCCTCCTTCATTTTCTTTTCCTCTTCCTTCTTGGCTTGGGCCTCTCGTTTCTTTTAGTTGATCCGAGGTGTCGTGCCCCGCAGATCGGTCCGTGTTTTCTTATCTTTGGAAGAAGAAGAGCCTCCTAGTTTATGGCTCTGCCTTTCTAAATTTTGGTGGTCCTCTTCTTCTTCGTCGCAGTCAATACCCTAGAGCTAGCTTCCGTCTCGCCGCGTTGTACCGCTTTTCCTCTCTCCGCCGGCGTTCGACATGCCGATAGCTCCATTTAAACTTGGCCCTTTTACGCGTTTCGCAGACCATCCCGACCGGGTCATATGTTCGACAATCCGTATTTCTAAAGTGATAACCTTTTACCTCTTCCCCGAGCCGCTACTTCTCCTCGAAGTCCTCGATCGTATAAGCACCGATGGTGAGGGGGCACATTAAGGTTTCTTCTTTCCTTTTTTGAAAGACATTGGAGAAACCCGAGGTCATCCGGAAACATACCTCCCGCATAAGCACCTTGCCTGCAATAAACCCAGGCGCAGCATGTGGTGCTTTCGAGTGTGCCAAATACTCGAATGATTAATATATATTCAAATAGACTAAACCGTTGCGCCAATTGATCTAGTGTCTCCATCGCTCGCCAGACATACAGGGTGTCTTGCCCGTCAGCCTTCCCGTAAAGGGAGGGAATGAATATCCGAGATTGCTCAATATCTCGACTTGCACTGACTCCTGCATTACCTGGTTTGCAAATGGATTGCTTCGGGTTTGTTCTAGGTCGTAGTTATGTGGCCATCCCTCAAAATGCAACAAGTATTGACAACATCTACCGTATATGAAGCCATATAAAATTCTCGACGGCCGTTCCTTCATCCGGGGCTAAAGCCAAAGCCAAATTTGTTTGCATTGATCCCATTAATATACTAGCTCAGCTTGAAACGAGTGTGCCGTGCACCATTACATATTCCATTATAGTTGCCCATGCACCGTTGAAGGTGGTGGGTCCTGACGTTCGTACAACCTCGCGCAGCATGGCGGCCACTAGTTTAAACACTTTCTTCGGGGACCTACCACCGGCACTTCGGTCTTTTCGACTTTAAATTTGTCCGGCTCGCCCCACCATTTTTCGATTGTATCAACTACGTGTACTGCGTGCGTGCTCATCTCAGGGTGAAGTTTTCCCTCCGGTTGGGGCAGCGAGTAGTAGACCCGAGATTCTCGAGCCCTTCAACATTGCGAAGGCTTTACCTTCGCTATCTCGGATTGCTTAACCTCCGGGATCCGTCTTCCTCGTATGATCCGCCCAATATTTCCGGCACGGAAGATGGCCGGATGTGCCCCTCGGCGAGATGCAATTTGGATCTCTTCGACCTTAGGGTATACTTCTCCCGGTCCGGAGATCTTCCGGGAACTCATCTTCCGGTATGGCGAACTCGTGGTATACTATACCACCTCGCATCGGTCTCCTTTTGCGAAGGTGCAAAGGGCATTCTCGTATATTGGGTGGAGGAGATGTTTGCACATCCGTGTCCGATTCTTCTTCCACCACCTTCTTGGTTTTCTTTCGGGATACCGGGGGTGCCATGTCGCTAGAGTCGTAGAGGACCGGTATCGTATTTGCTCCAAATTCACCGTTGCATTCGTGAAAGAATCCCAGGATGACAAGGACATAATGATAATGAGCTAAAAAGTCACCAATAGAGACAAGACTTAATTAATCGATCTCTTGAGGCCGTGTCGCCGTACGAAAAGGAAGAACTTCAAGGGGACTCTGCTGGCCCGGCGACCAGGCTCCAGGTCGCAAGGGTCGCTAATCTTCTCATCGGAGACATCGGCGCAACTCGCGACTTTGCGACCAGGTCGCCGGGTCGTGTGCCCACGAGGCTTGCCTAAGCCCAAACGCGTGCGGCTTGGAAGTCGATTTTCCCCACCCGTTAGCATACAAGGCCGGAAGGGGTCTGCCGGGAGTGATGTCAGACGAAACCATGAGGGGCTGGACAAGAAAAAGCACTTGGGTTTATGGGGACAATGGTGGAGGACAAAAAATCATAAAAAAACCAACCAGAAAACCCCACAGCCCTCCCTGCACAGGGTTTAAGACAACGTGGGGAGGCCAGACGTGGGGCAAGAAATGCTCATAAAGGAAATGCGCAGAGGAAAATAGCAACTTACTCCGGAGAAAATGCGCCTGTACCCAACCGTCGGTGAAAGACCCTTTCAAACTTTCGCCGAAGTGACAAATGCGACCTAGTGACCGTCTTTAAAAAGGGGTCGCACGTGCGAGCACTTAATGAGGTCGCAATTATAGTGGCGACTCGCGACTCCGGCGACCCTAAGGCCCAGGTTGCAAGGTCGCCGAATCGCAAATTTCCTCATTATCCTTGCGACCTTGCGACCTTTGCGACCTCGGCGACCTCAAAGTCGCGGTCGCATAGGTCGCATGAGTCGCAACTTTAATTCCCACCATGCGACCATGGTCCGGCGACCTTAGGGTCGCGGGGTCGCACAGTCGCAGTGGGTCACAATTGTTTCACAGATGGATTTGTGACTTAGCGACTTGCCCTTCAAAAACTTCACTTAGCCTTTTTCTTTAGTTTTAAAGGGCTCCAAAAATTTTGAAGTGTGTGTTCTTATTTTTTTTTATTTTTTGGAGGGTGTTGTAGAGGCCGCGAAACAAATGGCGATCGACCGGATGAATTCAGAGTCTCGCCGATGAATGGTCCATGAGGGAGGGGGAGGGGCCAAATACTAGCTTGTTCTTTTACCTCGCAGTTTACACCTTCCTCCTTTGCCACCTCGCATAGTTGCCTCGACCTTTTGGCTTATTGAGTGCGTATCGACCGAATTTTATTCTTCGTTGCCCAGACCGTGTGAGGGTTGGAGAAACTTCGAACAACCCAGGATCCGGTACAATTATTTCGGTCTCATGGTGCTGCTCCGCCCGGCCGAACCTCCTGCCTCAAAATGAGTCACCGCCTAAGGAGTCATGAACGTTGTCTAATCGCCACGAGCCTCGGCCGCATCCCGCGGAGTCGTTACACCACCTCTCTCGCGCAGAAGCCTTTCTCAATCATTTACCTTATTTCAGGTGCTACCCACTTATTTATAAACGCCCCGTGGCACTTATTTAGGATGGGCATATTTTTCTCGCTGATGAGGATCCCCAATTTATTTTGCTTGTAGAGAGGTTGCCTCCTGGTCCTTACATGAGGACTTGGGTTTTTCCTGATGACCGAGATTCCCTTGGAGTTAGCTCGTTCCCTCATGATCCGGTCGCCGCTATGTAAGACCTTTTCTGCCGCACCTTCCAAAGCCGCTAGGTGGTTCCTTATGCTTGAAGACTCCAAAGAAGGCTACAAAGCAACTCCTTGGTGCCCATTACAAGCGAGTTTTGGCTATTTCGTGTTTTGCGGGAAGGGCCTTTCATCACATAGAACCCATCAGAGTGAGCCGCCATGGATAGCTTTACGTTGCCTTTCGTAGATTTAGAGAAAGAGTTTCTCTCTTTTTTTTTTCTTTTTCTTCTTTTTTTTTTTAACAAGAAGAGCAAAAATGCGACTTTTATAATACAAAGGCAGTGGGAACAAAATTTCCTTGAGGTTGTACTCATAACAGTGTTTGAGGTCAAGGTCGCTTACCGTGATGACCTCGATTTTCCTTCCGTAGTTTGCAATCTAGCATAGAACTACCTTTTTCTTTAACCCAGTGACCTATCCATAGTGCTTGAAATTTTGGCATGTTTTCCTTTTCTTCCCCGGGTTTTTATCCATTTTAGGACAAGATCTCCTTACCAAATTTTTTATCTCCTCAAGTAGATTTTTTATCAAACCATTTCTTGGATTCGACTCCGGTGGATGGCGAATTTCTCTGTGTGTTTTCTACCTTTTCCTCTTTCACTCCCCGCAAGGTGTCAATGCGGTTTTCAAGGGCAGCAGTACTATGACACTTTCCTTGTACAATCGCAGCGGGAAGAGATAAATTGGGCTAGATAACAACTTTTTCCCATACACGAGAAAATATGGTGAGGTGCCTGCTGAGACTTAAGGGTGACGCGACGTTCTGTGAGTGCATTTTGGAGGGCATTGTGCCGCTGTTGGTGGGACAGAAGGGTCTTTTAATGATGTGGATCAGATTTTTATTTGTTGATTCCGCTAGACCATTTCTTGGGGATAGCATTTCGCAGTGTTTAAGAACAATGCCATTTTCCAAAGCAAAATCATATAATTTAAAAGATGAAAAATACGTTGCATTATCAAAAACCAAGGAAGTTAAACTTTAAACCCGGTAATGATGGAATGTGTGACAAATTGCATTACCTCCCGATCACGACTTGGCGTAATGGTACCGCGCCAACCCACCCGGGGTGAAATAATCGCAGACGTTAGAATGTACCGATGTTTCTTAGAAGAGTGGGGTAAGATCTCACCAATGACGTCCGCACCCCATTGTTGAAAAAGGTCTTTCCACTGCCATCGACAACAAAGGAGCGGCGGGACGCCGCTTCGCTTACACTCGGTATTGAATGCATTTCCAAACATATGCGTGGGCATCTTCTGCAAGAGCGCACAATAAAACCCTCGCTCGCATTATTTTATGAGCAAAGTGGTGTCCTTTGTGACCTCCTCATCAACCATCGCAGCCTCTGTTAAGATTTTCTCGAGCTTCATCATGTTCTCTAAAGTGCTGCAACATGACCCCGTCGGAATGTTTCTTGAAAAGCTTCCTTGGGATTATCTCGGTAAGATGAAGTCAAGTCCATTGTTGCCGCCGGCATTTAGAATCGGGTCTAACACGTCAGTGCTAACATCCCGAAATATCCGAGTACCAAGAAGGTTCTTTATTTGGAGGAACACGTTAGTTTGGTAACATTTAACCTCGTCCCAATTATCTTTCTTCACTAACTTCATACCTAAGGAAATTACTTGGTACAGACCTTGCCCTTTAACCGTGCGTGTCAAGTTTAAACTCTAAGTCGCATCAGACACACGCAACCGCCCTCGTCTCGCCTACCTCCGCCGCATGAACAAAGAGCGAACAAATGGGTGGGGAACGTAAATCGTGACATGGTTTTTTAAGATGCACCGAAATGTTTCCGACCGTCATATACCGCATAGGCTCGTTTCTCGATTTCGTGATAATTTAATTCACTCCCGCAAACCAAGTACCATGAATGAAATGATCGCCGTCATTATTTCTGTCCTTTTGTGTGAGCACAATGCTTGGTGACCAATCCGGCCAAGCGAAAGTACATAAGCTAAAATCTCTCGCCGAAATCTCTGCTCTAGAGGGAAGGTGCTCGGCTATCGGCTTTCCTGATCCGGTTGAAAGCCTTTTCGGTTGATTCCATTTGAAGGCAGTATTTTTCTTTATCATTCCTCGCAAAGGCTTCACCATTCGGGCGAAATCGATATAAACTTACGTACAAAAATTGATCTTACCCAAAAGGATTGCATTGCTTTTCACTATTGGGGGGGAGGGATCTCAGCAATGGCTTTCGCACGTTCGGATCAACAACAATGCCTTTTGCTTAGCGCCATGATATGACCTAGCAGATTTTCCGCTAAGCAAGGAAAATACTCTTCTTTTTTTGGGTTGAGCGAGATACCGTATTTTCTCGCACCTTCGAAGATCCGTTCGAGGTGGACGAAAATGATCCCGATGTTTAGAAACACAATAACGTCATCCAAATAGACCACCACACTCCGGCCTATCATAGCCTCGAACGCCATATCCCACAGCTCTTTATGTTGTTCGCGTTGATTAATCCAAAGGGCACACGCCCGAATGCGAAGGTTCCCGTACTTAGTCCGAAAGGTGGTCTTTAACCTTATCCGGTTCAGCCCACCAAGATTTCTGGATTTGTCGAGAAACCGTCCAACAAAGAGAACATTTCCATCCTGGACATCGCTTGTAATATTTGCCCGATAGGGGTACCGGTAATTATCTTTATTCGAGGCCCGCTTAAGTTTTGAAGTCTGCCACATAAGCGGATTTCACCCCGACTCTCTTTCCGCACCGGAATTCAATTGGATACCCATGTGGAATGGAAAACTTTGAAGACAGCCGCGTGTATCCAAAAGTTTTTTGAGTTCTTTATTCACGGGTTCATCGTAGGATGTACCGAGCTTCGCGATGGCTTGCATTTTATTTAATGGGCATCACATGTTGTATGATTCGAGTATCGTATGAGCGTAAGTCCTCATATGTCCAAGCGAATACGTCACGATACTTACAAATAGTCACATAACCTTGAGCCTGGGGTGCGCTCTTTCCCAAGGTTGACGAATTTAGGATTGTCTTCTCGATCCCAAGTTCACTTGTCGATGGGCCAAGATAGAGCTCGTACTTTGGCATTTGGGGGCCCACGGAAACGATTTTGCGTATCAAATAGCTTTCGAAGGATACCACCTCTTTTGTGCATGGGTTTTCGACTTGCTCGTACTCCTTTTGCATAGCCTAGTTGTGCTCATCTTCATCTATAGCGCCGTCTTTGAATACCGAGTTACACATAAATCCAAGACCTATTGATCATCATCGAAAACACGCAAGTTAGTGATATTGTCTCGGCACTAGAGTTTATACACACCTAATAGAAAACCATCCTCGTAGGCAAATCAAAGAAAGATTAGTCAGTGTCCGCCGCCTCGCATTATGCATTTCGAGAAATCGTATTTAATTCCAAAAGCGTCAAAAGCAGAATTAATCACCATACCTTCGTCGGTATGCCTTTAAATGTGGGAGACAAACAATGAATAGTATTGCGTACCTCGAGTGATAACTTTGTCTCCAATGACCTCGTAAGCATTTTACCTTCAAATCCGCTCGCCTTTTTAAGCCCAAGGATCAAAGCTTCATACTCGGCGTTGTTGTTGGTATTGGAACTCAATGACAGGAGATTAAGAATTTATTCTTATGAGGATCAAGAAAAATGCTAGCCAGCGTCAGTGAACTATCGAGATTTTGGGAACCGTCGTAATACAAGGTCCATATATCACTTTCCGGGCCCTCGGGGGTAGTGGATTGTGGAGGAATTTCGGCTGATGAGACAGCTTTGGGCTTGTTCCTCCGCAACAAGTGCCATTTCGTATTGGACTTCGTGGCCTACCGAAGATCGAGGGAACATCCAAAAATGGAATCTAGAAAACACATACCAAGTTCCTCCGGGCAAAGCTGATGGGTTCATTCGTGGCATCCAAATCGCTTACGTTGGGTGTTTCATGTATGGCCACTTTCGACTGGATTGGTTGTTTCTCCCCTTGTAAGGTAGCCATGGGACTGACCGTGGCAAAGTATCCTTGCAACTTGCTAGACCAAGCCTCGCTACAAGACATCGTAGGCTTCGCCGATGTCAAAAACCACAATATCAATGCATTGATGGACTCTAGAGTCGGACGAGAGGCGGATGATGACATTGCTTAATTCTCCAAATCTACGGGTACTTGTGATCTATCGAGTTGGATGATATTTGCGCGCTTTTCTCCGGGCGGATGTTGAGTTTCTTGCACACAAGAAAGGCATGACATTCGTGGATGCACCGGAGTCGACAGAAGACAATTGTGAACGTTGAAGTTAAACATCTCAAAGACAAGAGGAAAGGAGGGGTGGATCCTCTCGAATTCGTGTCGATGGGCCGTTCACTATAGACCTTGATATCCGGATCGGCTTGTGCGGAAGTGTTGCCGATAGCTTTTCGTATTTTGGTTGTTGGCGAAAGCTTTTAGAATAAGTTCCTTTGATTCGTGATGCGGGCCAACTCGTAGAGTGATATTACTCCGGGTATTTTTCATGTCCTCCACTATGTTGTAGCTAGCATCGCCTTGGGGACCAGGTTCGGTAGTGGTTTTCTTAGGTTCCAATCGTGAGCTTGCTCTTGTGGACTTGCTTTGTCACATATTTGTGGGCTTCTCCGCCGTAGCTTGTCCTTCGTTTCTAGGGGGAAGAATTTTCCTCGGTGAAAGCCCTTTTCGTCTTCATATGATTGTTCGGGGATAGATCCTTTCGTTTCCATGGAGATTATAATTTCGAGTGGGCCGAGCCTTGGGACCGCTCGCCATGTTGATATCAATGGGAACAAGACTCTCCCCCCGCGTATTATATGAAAAGTTAGAACAGAGGCTCCTAGTTCCCCATCTAGGAGCGAGCCTTCATCTCGATCGAAACATCATCCTCTCGTCCGGTTTCCCGGAGTTTGTCATCCAAAGTTGGTTAACCACCGCGGTCATGTCGCCAATCCATCGTCGCACATTTTTCTCTTCGCAGTGGGCAAATTTTGGTGAAAAGAGCAAAAATTATCCTTCCCTATCTCTTCCACGTTGAGAGCGTGTCGAGCTTGACGAGGTCCGCCGGGTGTTGGGATTACTTTTTCTGAAAAAGGGTTTTGGAGGTTTAGTAGAAGTTGATGTTTCAATGCCTTTTCTCTTCAAGCGTAGACCTCATTCGTTAGTAGTTTGAGGGTCTCTGCCATACTCTCGAAATCAAAAGTTTCTTTCTCTTCATTAGTGGAAAGAGTGACCTTTTTTAGCGATTGGTTTGTGATCATCCTTTTCCTTCGTGGTCCATGACTCCTATCGACAACATGTCTTTTTCTACCGCGAGAGTAGCATCGTAATTTGCCGTAAGGGTAGCGCGCTCACGTTTGACGAAACGGCAATATCCCTAGGGAGAGCTTTAGTATAGTAGTCGATGTTGATAGAATCGTCCAATGCTAAGTTTGGAGGAAATTTTTGCAATATTGTGGTGAAGCGTTGGTTAAAGTCTTTAACTTTCTTTTCTATGACACTTGATAGTGCTTAACTCGTGAGGAGCATAGAGGGTGTTTTATCTTCTACAAACTTTTGCAGGAACACGCGACGGAACCGGTCCCCAGATGTAATAGAAGCACGGGTAGGGAACGACACTGTGTGGCCGCATGGTTTACAAGAGTGTGTGGGAACAGCTCACATGCGACATCACTTCCGACCGAACTCATGATTTGTAGAGACAAACATAGAAACTACCAATATGGTCTTCCGCCGATGTGCCTTTCTCAGATCGAACTTAGGAAGATGCTTCTCCGGGTGTCTAGGCATATCATGGAGAGGACCCAGAAGAGCCAATGGGGATTGAGCCATCTGTGTTAGAGCCCACCCTCCTCGGGGTGCCGATGATATCGAAGCTTCGCTCGCACTACTTCCCGTCCCCCGACACCGATGCTCCTTCATGATGGCAAGAGTGTTCATCTCGTTGTCTTTCACTATTCACGTTTCTAAAATACTCCCTGGGGCCAGGGAGGGGGCCCATTTTGGTTTTGGTGGTGATGATGGTTGGGTAGGTGTCTCCCGCCATGAACTATATCTCCTCTACCTCCACGTCCGTGACCCTCGTTGACCCCACCCTCATTTCTTCGAGGCCTATTTCCTTCCCCCGCATTTCTTCGGGCCGTGTTACCTTCTCTTTCATTTCTTCTCGACCCCTTCTCCTTCTTCTTCCGGTGGGGAATACACTTCGTTGTTGTTCCACCGATGTAAGTCAGCCGAGGTTCAAAGTAAAGGTTCGTATCGTGAAAACTTCACCATCTTGGAGAATGGGGTCATTTTCCTAGACAACCGCCCAAGGTCTTCAATCATGGAGTTCACAAGTTCAGTATGGTGTCGACTAGCACTCCATTACGAGTGACGGTTTCCTACCGGGGTCCCAGTGTGGGCTAGGAATTCCATGATTGGAGCATACCGTAAAATCCCCCACGAGATTGCGGCGACCGGGCGTAAGGATCTCAACCGTTCATTTGTGATTTCAAAATATCGAGCCCTCCTCCTTGGAATATCTTCCAAGGGGGGAAGATGAGGTTCGTTATTTATGATCTCCCAATGGGGAGTTTGTGACGGAATGTCGCTTGTATGTCGGGAGGATGCCATGCCCTCCTTCTAGCACCAATTTTGCTTCGACGGGAAAATATGTCCCACGAACAAATAGGGGATCTCCCCAGAGAAAGTCCCAATTAGACTTTTGAACCGTTTGGAATAGGGATCCCCTCCGGTGTGGGTCCCGGCTACCACTTAAGATGACTTCTCTTCAGTCTCAAAAGAAACTGCTTGAACCTGCGAACATACACTTATTCACCTGATATAGAATACGAGATTAACGTGTTAAACATGAATCAAACACTATGTGTAGCAAGATTATAGATAAAGCACATACACCTCAAGAGATGTCATTAGCAACACATCTTTTGTGGGGTAATGCTTGTACGGTAGTCTGATCACCAAAGAAATAGTTCTTTATGATAAGATACCTCTTCGCTTCCTGAAAGATGAAACGAAATGCTAACAAAATAGTTCATTAACATTCCTTAATAGAACAGATAATAAAATGAACATCATTGATACACACGGATAGCCATGACGTATAAACGATATCATGAAAAGAGCAGCTTCATTAATCATAGGATATTTTGAAACTGTTGGAGGAAATACACAAAGTGTTTATACAGCAAAACACCTCATAACCATAGGGTATTTTAACAAGATTCTATATTCATATGCTCAAGTGTCAGATCTTTAAATACAATGCTTGTAGCTCCTGAGTTTTCCAAAAAGAAAAGCCCTTTTACAATGTCCCGTAGGAGTATTTATAATGCCAAAAATTTGTCTGTTGGGTTTCCTTGACTGTTCGCCTCCTTGACCTTTGGGTTACCTTGCGACCCACTCCTTCTGCGACCTGGGCAGGTGATGCGACCTGCGACCTAGGTAGGAGATGCGACCTGCGACTTGTCCTGTTGGTGCGACTTGCGACCTGGTTCTACTTGCTGCTACGGACTTGCTGCTGCTGGGACGCAAAATGTTAATGTCAGGGATGTCAACCTGTTGTTCTCTGAGGAAATCCTGCCATGCCTGGTATTCTGCTGCTATGGGAGACACCAGAGGTACCTCCTCCTTCAGCCTATGCACACATTCCAAAGCGTTTGGTACTAAGGTCTCCCTTTTCTGTCCGATATGATTTGAGAGCGACGCAAGCTTGGTATAAATCCGCGCTGGAGCGGCGATGAATTGACTGAGATGCTCTTGAGATGCGGAGGGCTCTGGATCAGCTGCGGCCTGCTTGATAGGTTGCAAGAACGATTGAATGTCCTGGTTTACTTGTTCCCAGGTTTTCTCCTCTTCTAATGCTCCAAGCGATGGGATGTGATGCAGCGTATGCATTGAGTCGATACCACTAATCAGGTGGTCGTACGAGGACATCACTTTGTCCATGTCTTTAGACAATTTGTCTCCAGATTGCATTGCTATGCGGAGTTGAACTTTTGCATCCTGCGTGTGGATCCAGTCCCTCTTAGGCAAATTTTCAGGTGCCTGAGGGTACTGTACGGTCCAACCCATCATCCTGTCCAACGCCTGTGAAGCCTCTTTGAGCTGATCTTGTCTTTGCCTGGTTTCCATTCGTGCTCTTGCCAGAGGAGCGACTGTTTGTTTGATGGTGAAAATTTCACCATATACCTGTCTCATAGTCATTTCCAACACCTCACACTCCTTGAATATGGCAAGCGAGACTTCATTTGATGGTAGAGCTTGTTTTCGAAGTCGCTGGACTTCTGCTTGCAATTCTGCTTTCTCCTGCTCTGCTATCTTTTCGCGTTGCTCAGCTGCGTGCAGTCTGTTTTGTAGAGATACTATTTCTCTACTCATCCGGGTTACATTCTCCTCCGTAGCCGCAGCGAAGGCAGTACCTGCTGACGCTATCATTACCGGATTAGTTCTGGTATCCAAAACTATATCCTTCCCTGTTGACACTGCGGATGATGCAGAGGGACTTTGTGCCAGCGACCTCCTCTTCTCTTGACGGATTTTGAACGAAAACTGATCAAATGTGAGTCTGGTCAGGTCGAACACATCTTCTTCCTGTCTCTGGGGCGATCTGACATCAGAGAGTTTTGTATGGCCCAGAGGTATGTCGAGAGGAGTTACCTCAAGATCGTCTAGCACGTCATCCTCTTTTTCCTCTGTATTCTTCTCTTCTTCTTCCTTCCTCCGCCGTTCAGCTTCTGCTGCTGCTTCTATTTCGGCCCTTTTCTTCTGTTCAGCTGCAGCAGCCTG
This sequence comes from Pinus albicaulis, assembly GCA_034641835.2. Lineage (NCBI taxonomy): Eukaryota > Viridiplantae > Streptophyta > Pinopsida > Pinales > Pinaceae > Pinus > Pinus albicaulis. Next base: position 36,968 of record JAXQQM020066559.1, read on the forward strand.
CTCGGCTTTCTTTTGGCGTTCAGCCTCTGCTGCTGCTTCTATTGCGGCCCTCTTCTTCTGTTTGAATTGAGTGCCTGCTCGCTTTTTGGCGGTCACCGCTCTCTGTTCACTCTCGCCTTTGCGCCTGCTCGTCAGTCACGCCTCTTTGTCTTTTTCTTTCCTACTTCTTTGGCCGCCTTCTTCTTTGTGTTGTCATGTACTCTTTGGCGCACCTCCTGTCCCTTTGCTTGAGCTTTTTCTCTCCCTTTCTTGCTGGCTTTGCCTCTGCTCTTTGCTCGATGGACAAGGCCCGTGTTGAGTCATTTCTTGAGTAAGGATGAAGAGGCACCTCCCAATCGACGCTTCCTCTCATTTCTAAGTTCCGATCATCTCAGTCTCTTGGACTCCGCCAATTCCCTTATGTTGTCTTTCAAAGATTACTCAGCTTTCTTCTCTCATCTTCCGCTGGGCGCTCAAGATGCTGATAAGTCCACTTGAGGTTGGCTCTCCGGCAGTGTTCAGGGACTATTCTCTCGGGGTCATATGTTCGGTGTTCAAGTGCCCCCAGCTGATAACTTCTCATTGCTTCTGCCTCTGCTAGTACTTCCTTGAAGTCTTTAACTGTGAATGCACCAATAGTGAGGGGCAGAGTGGGCCATGGCTTCTTTTTGCCCTTAGACAGGATGTTGGAGAATCCATGTGACATCTGAAAGCACACCTCCTGCATCAGCATTTTGTCCGTCACGAAGCGAGGCATAGCATGTGGCGCTTTGTAAGTTCCAAAGACTCGGATGAAGGTGTACCCAGGGAAAGGGAACCAATGCCCCACTTTAACCAGAGTCTCCTTGGCCCGCCACGACATGCAAGGGGCGTCTTGGCCAAACAAATGTCTGTACAGAGAGGGAACAAATATTTGGGAGATCTGATCTATATCCTGTTTGTATTTGGACTCCCAAAATACCTTGAGTTGTAGATGAATTGCGCGCGTGTTCTCGGAGTCCCAGTTGTGCTCCCATCCATCAAAATCTACTCGGGCGCAAACCGCGTCTAGTAGGTATGAGGCCATGTAAAATTCAGCAGGCATTCCTTCGTCCGGGGCCAATGCCGAGTTCAAGTTGGTCTGCATTGACGTCATCAGTATGCCGGCCCAGTTGAAACGGGTGCCCTGTGTTGTCACATACTCCATGATAGTAGCCCAACTGCCGCTGAAGGTGGAGCAATCTGGGCGCCCATAAAGTCTGCAGAGCATGGCGGCAACCAATTTGTAAACCTTCCTTAGGCTCGCCACTGGGTATTCCTGGTTCTTTTTTACCTTGAACTTCTCGGGCTCCTCCCACCATTGTTTAATAGTATCAACTATTGGGACGGCGTGAGTAGCAGCCCATTCTCGAGTGAAATGCTGGTTTGGGCGAGGCAGTGAATAATAAATGTGTGCATCCGAGCCTACCAGCGTAGTGAAAGCTCTGCCTTCGTAATACCTGATCACAAATTTCTCGGGGTCTGTCTTTTGTATGATCCAGTCTATGATCTCTGGACATGGGAATATGGCTGGATGCACCCCTGCCAAATGGAGTTTGGATCTCTTTACCGCCAAGTATACTTCCCGGTCTGGGAGCTCTTCTGGAAATTCTTCTTCCAGTTTGGCAAACTTCTGATAAATCTGGTACCATCTCATGCTGTCGTCTTTTGAAAAAGTACATAGTGTATCTCGGTATATTGGGGGTGGGGACACCACCACCAGCTCATCAACCTCTTCCACTATTTTCTTGTCCCTTCTCCGAGATAGCGGGGGCGCCATGTCACTAGAATCTGAGAGCACAGGTATGCACTCTATGTCTTCACCTGTCAAATTCAGAAAGGAGTCCCACGATAAGAACGACATGGTGATAAAATCCAGTTACAATTTAGTGATGAAATCTAACTGCGCTAATGCAAAAACTGGACTGGTGAGTCGCTGGGTCGCGGATCACACAAACAGGGCCCGGGCGCGACCTTGCGACCTTGCGACCTGGCGACTTGGGGTCGCTGGCTCGCTAGGTCGCAGATCTGCGAAAAATGGGAAAACGCGACCTAGCGACCTGGCGACTAAGTCGCTGGGTCGCAAGGTCGCAAATCCCGAAAAATGGGGAAAATGCGACTCTGCGACCTCGCGACTAGGTCGCTGGGTCGCAAGTCGCAGATTGGCTTGCCGGGGGTTTTGCGCGCGCGGCCTTTAACTCTTTTGCCTCCTTTCTCTTGGGAAATTGCAAGGTTTCTGGGCCCAGGGGAGCTGTGGCATGATTTTAAAGGCAAAGGGATGATGCCATGGAGTGAAACAGCAAACAGTGAGGTTTTGGGCAATTTATGCAACATGTAATTTGCCAAAACCTCAGAAAACATTTAAGCACGGTCAAAAGACAATTTAAAGGTTATAGGGGAGATGGGTTTAGTAAGAAAATCATTAAAATGGAAACAGCAGGAAGAAAAGGCAACTTACCCGGGAAAAACTCGTCAGTTGAGCTGTCAGAGGCGTTTTCCTTACAAATCGCTGAATATGAAAAATGCGACCTGCGACCTCCTTTTTATAGAAAGTCGCACGTGCGGGCCATTAATGCGGGTCGCTGGGTCGCAGATTCGTCAAACTTTGAGTTTTGCGACCTGGCGACCTTGCGACCTAGCGACCTGGGGTCGCTAGGTCGCAAGGTCGCAATTTTCATCAGTTCCGGGGATATACGACCTGGCGACCTGGCGACCTGAGATCGCTAGGTCGCAAGGTCACAATTTTCATGAATGTTTACTTTTGCGACCTAGTGACTTAACAATTTCTCTTTAGTTCTAAGGGGCTCCAAAAAATTTTGAAATGGTAGTCTTTTTGGAGGGTGTTGTAAAGGTTACTATGGTGTAAAACAACCAAGTGAGGGCATATTTTCGGCCAAGAAGATAGTGACGATGGAATGAGAACACCAAGGTGCATCTAGTAAAACAGGTTGATAAAATGGAAATCATGAGAGGTAAAATAAGAATGGTTTCATTTTTACACAAGCATGAAACACAGATAAACTATGCTTGAAAAAGTGGGCATGCCCCCAGCATGTTGACTCAATTCAAGGTACATTCTCTCTGCAGACAGAGATGATCCCTCTAGCCCTAGAGTGGGTCTAGCAAGAAGGGAACAAGCTAATGTGTAGGTTCCTAGTTAACGAATGAAATAGGTTGGGATAGTTTGTCCTACCTATAGTCCAACGTGATTGTCATAACTGTAGTAGCGATGGCCTCTTCATCTCTGTCTCGACAGGTCGCGATCCTTCAGCAATGGTACTCAGATTCCTGTACAAATATTAACAGACAAAAGCAGAATACAAGACAATGGTTGTATTCATAACTAGCTAATAAGTCAAGGAAGATTAAACATACTGTGTAAAATAAACCATATCAACATAAGATGGGAACTAGACATTAGTCATGAATATATAAATAGAAAGAAAGAGATTACAACTGGAGCCTTGACATCGCAACCTCCTTTAGCAGGTTCAGTCGAAGTGCATCTCGAAGGTTCGTTAGGGAATTGGGATGAGGTGAGAACACAAGCCTAAGCTCTCTCTCGACAAAGGTATCTTTCTCTGCTCTATCTCACCAACAAAATGTTCAACAATTCCTCTTTAGCTATTCAGCTGTTCAGCTAGTGTATCAATGGGAGATAGGTTTTATTTATAGATGGAGAGGAGGAGGTTGGGATCCCTACAATGGTGGAATGGAGGCCTCATCCTTTGGGAGGTTCCCCCAGAAGGTGGAAACAAGAGGCCAGAGGAGGGTGTTCGTGGTTATGCAGGCGAACTACCCAAGCTGACTCACCCACGAAGTTGTTAGCATGGAAACTTCGCCTCTATATTTAAAAAATACTCCAAAAATAGCTTGGCACGGGTAGCTCATTGGGACATAGTGCTAATGGGTGCAAGCCCAGTGTTAATTTTCCTCATTGGCACAAGGCCATAATGGTCTGCCAACACCAACCAAAAAACATGTGTTTTTGCTGGTCTATTATGGAAATTGTCAACAGAGAAAGTGTTGTCCTCAAGGCAAGGGATGAAATGATGCTTGTTGCAAGGAATGACACTTCATATAAGTCACAAAAAGTGGTCCTCCAATGTGTAGGATGGGGATTGCAGGGACGGTGACAAAATTATGTGTAACAAATTCCCCCTAAAGCATGAGGCCTGAGAGAGAGGGAAGGGTGAAATGCTTTGCGAGAATGCGTTTGAACCAAACACCGCTGTCGGGAGACCTGTAAGTAAAAATACAATTGATATCTCTGATACATGAACATATGGCATGGTCGCAACCATCCATAGTAGAGTACATAAAAACTGAGATCTGAGGTATGGACACAACCATCCAATCAAAAGAGTCATGAAATAAGTCATGATAAACCAAAATATCTCGCAGCCTGGATCTTCTCAGACAAAACCTAGGTTCTTGCGCTCCATCTCGACCCGAACAAGTACAAATTCAAGCATGCGAATATGTGAGCTGAAGTCGAACATGCAAGAAAGTCACCTGATTACCATCCAATGATGTAAGCTGTTAACAGATACGAGAGAAACCACCAATAATGACAATGGTTGTCAAGGTAAAACAGGTAAAATCCATGGAATGTGAACAATGATCTAGCATCGAACACCCGTAGAATCACTCGATCAAAGGCCAATGATGTGGACCTGTTGTCGAAAGCAAAGAACCTGCCATTGAGGCATGCAAGCTCCAAGGTACCAGAAAGGAGTCTCTAGATCAACTTCCTAGATAATGAGCTGAAGTCGACAGGAAGTAACCTGGTCGAAGGAGGGCCATAATGTTTTCCCACATCATCGACACGAGACAGAGGAACATGATGATAGTGAATAAGGACTAAACAGAGGATTAGAGGAAGGTTGAAAATTGCAAAGGAAAACTTCTCTTGAACATATCAGCGACACGACTCTGGATTTGGCAGTATTTGACATCAAGGGGTCTGAGGTCATGATGACGTGGAAAAGAGCAGATGAGAGGCCAAAATAGATTACCCAAACCCATGGAGTCAAAAATGACGAAATGATATGTCCCCAACCCGACACGAATGCAGATGAATGTCATGTTCAGGAGTGACATACTGCTGACACAACTGAGACCTGGTTCCATTTCCCCCCACCATTTCTGGCGAGTACCCCAATTATTTTTGAAAAAAAAGAGTGAAAGGGATATCATATGCTTGTAATGTAATTTTGTCCTTCAGACAAATCCATCCTAGTACATTTTATGAGCCCTAGGAAGGAGGAACTCGGTTACGTCATGGTGACGATTTCCGATGTCATCAGGGTTTAACGAGTCTGACAAAGGAAAAACTCAACATCTTTTCATGTTTGGAGAGTTTGAAAAGAAGCGGAAAAGAAAACTCCAACAGATCCCTTTTCGTAAATAGTCTCACAGATCCGAAAAGGTAGAAACCGATATCTGATAAAACCTCTTAGTCACAATTGGCTAAGGTATTCCTTTTTCGTAAATAATCCATCCCAGCCCAAAAAAGGGGGTAAACATATACTGGGTAGATATCATTTCGTAGCCATTTAACGAGTTCAAAACGATAAGATTCTCGGCAATATTTTCAGTTTTAGAGAGTTAGAAAAGAGCTGAAAGATGACTCCAACTGGAGGAACGAGTGGTATTATGGGTAGCAACTAGTTCCGGTGATGGTGGAACTGCTCAGAACAAGTAAAGGTTAAGAGGCTAGCTAACAAGACCACTCATTGCAGCGGTTCCTCAGGAATGGGTAAAACAACCAAGTGAGGGCATATGATTGGCCAAGCAGATAGTGAAGATGGAATGAGAACACCAAGGCGCATCTCGAAAAATAGGCTGATAACATGGAAATCACGAGAGGTAAAATAAGAATGGTTTCATTTTTACACAAGCTTGAAATTAGGAAACTCTGCTTGGCACTGGTTTCATTTTTACACAACTGTGAACACAGATAAACTATGCTTGAAAAAGTGGGCATGCCCCTAGCATGTTGACTAATTTGAGGTACATGTCCCCCAAGCTTCAGTGCATTCACCGGAGTAGACTGCTAGTTACTGACAGGTGGATGGAATGAAGGTTCAGTTACGAGATCAAGAGAAAGACTCGACTGGAATTTTACAAGATCTAATCAAAGGCTCGAATTGAAAAGGGAACCTGTTTCATTTTTTAACGAGCTTGACACAGTAAAAGAACTATCCTCATGATCTAATTCATTTTTAACGAGGTTGACATAGCAAACGAAATATCCTTAGAAGAGCTTATTTCATTTTTTAAGGAGCTTGACATAAGAAAACAAACTATTCTCCGACGAGCTTGTTTCATTTTTTAAGGAGCTTGACACAAGAAAACAAACTATGCTCTGCACAAATCTTGTTTCATTTTTTAAGGAGCTTGACATAAGAAAACGAACTTTGCTCCGAAATAAGCTTGTTTCATTTTTTAAGAAGCTTGACACAAGAAAACGAACTATGCTATGACGACAATTCATCATGAAAAATAAGAGGTCATGGCTTCCAAGAGGTTTGTATCTGATGGGAGAACAACATCTTGGAATTCGCGATCGAATGCCCCCATTATATGGTACCTGATGACAATGTCACTGGATGAGGGAAACAAACAAGTGGCCACATAATTAACCTGTGGCGGGGAAGATACAACCGGCGGATAAAAATCCAGCAGAGATGATGACGGGCCAGCTGGCACCTCAGGACCAAAGAATGAAAGCTGATCAATGATCATGATCTGCCCTTCATGTGGAAAATAGATCACATGAAAGAGGGAAGAGACAAGTGCGCCCATGGCATAAGCATAATTGCGCCCCAAGAGAAAATTGAAATCTAAGGGGCCTGGAACAACCATCACGTCGATATGGACAGTTTTCCCTCCCAAAGTGATAGGCAAGTTTGGAAGGATCCCTAACGGTTGACTGGTTCCTTTGTTAAATGGCAACAGATTCTGTGTAACAGGAATAAGTGGTTGAAAACCAAAATCTTGACAAGTATTTGAAGACAGAACACTAACATACGTGCCTTCATCTATAATCGTGCTAGGTACAATCATATCGAAGACCTGTACCGTGATCTCAAAAGGCACGTAAGAAGGAAGGCCTTATCCTGCAAATTGAATCCAATCGAAGGAAGAGACCAAACTACTTGGAGGGGGTTCATAGAAATGAGATGGTCATCCCCCAGTGTTACGGGAGCGAGAGGAGCATCCTCCAGGACCACAGACATGGGAGCAGGAAGAGAAGCTTCTTGACTCACAGGGATGGGAGGATCTTTCTCCAAGTCTAAGGAATCTGAAGAAACAAGAAGAAAATGAGGGGAAAGAGATCCACTCTCAACGGAAAAGACCTGATGAACCATAGGCGGAATCAGATCAACCGATTCCACAACCAATGGTTGGTCGGGAATGGATTCATGAATTTTAATTTCAAATGGAATGGGATCGACCAAGGATGAATCTTAACTGATCGTTGAATCAACTAGCGGAGGACTTGAAGAAAGATTTTGGTAACCAACTGGAAGGCAGCATGCAGAAATAGTAAGGTTGTCGAACACTCTCATGGCTTCGTCCATGTATGGACAAAGGTGAATAGTATGATTCCCTTCACACAAATTACAGGGATTGGTAATCTTACCCTGTTTCTTATGAGTCTTATCATGGCTAGTTGAAGATGTGCTACCAATATGACTTCTGGAAGCTAAAGGCAACGACGGACGATCGTCAGACCATGCTTCAAGTACCTTGGGAATGCCAGGGAAATCTCGAAGAAGATGGTCTCCTTTTCACAACATGCAAGGGAATTTGACTTTCCGTGGAAGGTTGGATGGTTTATCAATGGAAGGAATCTGAGGTGAAATAGCTGTAGAGTTGGCCTCTCCCTTATCTGACTTATTCTTTTTTCGTCTTCTTCTTCTTCTTCTTAGCCACTTGGTTACTAGAATCCAGACTTTGATGAGGCGAAGTAGAAGAAGAGGACAAAGAAATAGGTGAAGAAGTGGAAAGGTACACGTTAGAATCAACATGATGTTGTTCAGGTGGAGGAGATGGTTGTAGAGTGGTTGGAGTACTCGAGACCACTGAGGTCGAAAATAACCACACAGGAAAACCAACAGTTAACCTAGGAAGGGACAATGTCGCCATATAAGGAGCGCCAACATTCCCAAAAGCAGGAAAAGGATCAGGATTCCCTTCGGAGGGGATTCCTTGGTTGGTAAACTCTATAAACCTTGCCATTGGAAACAACCTTAAAACAAAATACTAAGGAAGATAACTTTAACTAGGAATATCTCGTGGGCAATTAATTTTTTAAGACATTGAAACAAAACTCTGCCATTTCATATTTTAAGTGTCAAGAAATAGACAAATATGACTCTAGTCACTTTCAGATTGAACGAGCATGAAAGGACAAGTGCTTGATGATATTTTCACTTTTATAGAGTCACTAAAAGACCAAAATGACTACTCAGGTAATCTAAGTAAGAGGGTGTACCAAGTTTCCGTGAACTGCCATATACACCTTGGTGATCAAATGAAAGAGAAATGACCAAGGACTTGGTGTACGTGTAGGTAGTCTCCCCGAATACCGTGTTCTATGTATCACGGTCACAGGGCGACAGACTCGGCTTCCTATGGATAAAGGATTGCAGCCTATGAGGGTCTCCCTTTATATACTTGACGGTATGGGGAGCACAAGTCCGTACTAGTGCTGTCTAATGCCAGGTGGAAAACGACAACTACTAGGTTTAACGATGCCTGAACACGTCACTAGCCTAGACCTCTAAAAATATTTGCGTTAGGTTCCAATGCTTCCTTAGATTGATTGAATTGATTTTAAGGTTTAACTTGAATTAATTTTTGAGTTTCAAGGCCCTACCAAATTTGATCTCGAATTTCCTAAATGCACGCTATATGCAAAAGAACACCATTTCCGTTCGATGAATGCTAACTAAGAGAAGGATAGAGATCTCTAACAAAGTAGCAAACAATGAAATCAGAAGAATAAGTTCCTTAATGCATCTAATACAACCAAATGAAAAACGAAAAACTCTTTCCTAGTTTACTAAGAGCTAGTTATGCAAAAGAACTTTTCATTTTCGATGCAAACGAAAGAATACAATTTTTTTTGTTTTTGTTTTTTGAATGAATGAAGCACATGAGGCACTATCACATTAAAAATCAAAGTGAACACTAGTTGGGATCAGTGCGAATGTAGAGATATTAAAATGAATAATTCAAAAGCAATACAGACATAAAAACACACTCAAACCAATGATTCCCTCTTTCAAACAAACAAAAAGCTTTCGAAATGACCCAAACGAGTAATGTGATCTATGCTCAAAGTGATGAGATGGAGAGTCAAACAGAAATTGAAGTGATCATTCAAAAAACCAAAGACATGAAGGATCAAGAAATACTAACACAATCAATCAGGGAATTGAACTGACGAAAATAAAAAAGACTCGAACTTCAATCAAAAGGCTCAGTGAGAAAAAGACACCTAGAAACCCTAGGGCTATGAACTTCACCGATGAGACAATGGACATACAACTGAGAAGATCAAGCCTACAACAGTAAAAAAAACTCCAAAAGATCAATTCAAATCAAAGAAAGAACTCCGAGTCAAGAACAATTGACCAAAAACTTAATAGGAAGCTCAAACCAAACCCTACAGGATTTGGCGCGACTGTCAGGTGGTAATCCACACCAAACAGGGGTTGGCGCTACTGCAACAAAAGCAACAAGCGCCAATTGGTGCGACTGTTCAAAGAAAAAACACACCAAGCCGGAAAACTATAGGAAAAGGAAAAACTAGTAAGTTGAGGTCAATATTGACACTGTGGAGATAAACAGGAGGATTCCAAATAGTCAAGCAAGCCAAAAAAAACAGAAAAATTATCAAACAATTGAAGTCAAATCGACGAGGAAAATTCCCAATGAGCAACGAGACGACAAACTCACACTGATCCCCAATGGAGTCGCCAAAATTTTGTGTAGGTAAATCCTCTCTGCGGATAGAGATGATCCCTCTAGCCCTAGAGTGGGTCTAGCAACAAGGAAACAAGCTAATGTGTAGGTTCCTAGTTAAAGAATGAAATAGGTTTGGATAGATTGTCCTACCTATAGTCCAACACTTGTCGCAGCTGTAGTAGCGACAGCCTCTTGATCTCTATCCTGACAGGTCGCGGTCCTTTAGCAATGGTACTCAGATTCCTGCATAAAGATCAACATACAAAAGCAGCATACAAGGCAATGATTGCATTCATAACTAGCTAATCAGTCAAGGAAGATTAAACATATTGCATAAAATAAACCATATCAACACAAGATGGGAACCAGACATTAGTCATGTATATATAAATAGAAAGAAAGATATTACAATCGGAGCCTTGACGTCGCAGCCTCCTTCAGCAGGTTCAGTCGAAGTGCGTCTCGAAGGTTCATCAGGGAATTGGGACGAGGCGAGAACACAAGCCTAAGCTCTCTCTCGACAAAGGTCTCTTTCTCTGCTCTATCTCACCAACAAAATGTTCAACAATTCCTCTTCAACTACTCAGCTGTTCATCTAGTGTATCAATGGGAGATAGGTTTTATTTATAGATGGAAAGGAGGAGGTTAGGATCCCCACAATGGTGGAAGGGAGGCCTTATCCTTTGGGAGGTTCCCCCAAAAGGTGGAAACAAAAGGCCAAAGGAGGGTGTTTGTGGTTATGCAGGCGAACTACCCAAGCTAACTCACCCACAAAGTTGCTAGCATGGAAACTTTGCCTCTATATTTAAAAAAAACTCCAAAAACAGCTTGGCGCGGGTAGCTCATTGGGACAGAGCACCAATGGGCACGGGGCCTAGTGTTAATTTTCCTTATTGGCGTGAGGCCATAAAGGTCTGCCAGCGCCAACCAAAAAACGTGTTTTTGCTCGTCTGTTCTGGAAATTGTCAACAGAGAAAGTCTTGTCCTCAGGGCAAGGGATGCAATGATGCTTGTTGCAAGGCATGACACTTCATATAAGTCACAGAAAGTGGTCCTCCAATGTGCGGGACAGGGATTGCAAGGATGGTGACAAAATGCTGTGTAACATAGGGTTTTACATCTAATCCCTAGTAGTGGTTTATCTGAATATATATAATGTTGAGATTTTATAGATGGAAAATATAGGTTTACATCGAACCCTAGTAGAAGTTATTTATGATGTGAAATTTGGGGTTTATATCTGAATTATGCCTTGATTGATTGAAATCTAGTGTTTACATAAAAATCTAGGTGATAAACTATCATATGGCTTCCGAAAGCTATCAATTAACTTTATTTTTATTTTGAATTATTTCTGGGGATTGCTATATGACATAACAAATATTTTTTCATCTTGATTTAATTGTTGATGTGACTTAGGTTTTGTATCAAACATGGGCTAGGTGACTGAATTTTTGAAGTATAGTCTCTTGTTGACTATGAAAATATAAATGCTTCCGCTACTGTAAAGTTTTTGTTATGACTAAGTTCATGCTTCTACATAATTGGTTGTATTTGGTGTCTAAGTTATGCAGGTACATCATATTGGTGAATAATTTTGTAAGGGAAGTTAAAAGTATGGAAGCCATGAAATATTCTCCAACATTGAAGGAAGAAGTTAATCTCCCTACATTAACAAGGAGCTTGGATAAAAGAACTTTACCTAGTTAAGAGGGGGGGTACAACATAAGTCTTTATTGGAGAATATATACTGGAAGACATGTTGGTTAATGTGAAGTAGGGAAAGGAATACTCTCTTAAATATTCAATTGACAGTCATACTGAGATTAGTTGAAGAGAAATATCAAAACCCCAAAGGTTTTCTTTGATTATGTATTTGAAATTATATTGCTGATTGGGGTTGTGTTTGTACAAGTGAATCTCTCAAAGGATTTGATAGCATGATGTTTACCAATCAATTTTATTGGGAGAGATTGGTTTTCCTTGATCTGTTGGATCAAGGGGTATTGAGTATTTGTGACTGAATCATTGCCTGGAAAGACATCAGAATGACACTTTGTGTTGATGTATGGTAGGGAGGGTGGAATCAGGTGGATGTGCACCTAGTTCCCTGTGTTGATGGTTATTAAGTAAGGCTGATGGTTCCTATACAGGTTGAAATATTTAGTCCATATTAGTCCCACTTTGATATATTTCCTTGGTCAAGAATCTATTCCATGGCATTGCGGTGCCTAAATTGTCGAGAGACCATTGGATAGTTTACCCTGGTTAGGAATCTAGTCAATGGAATTTAAGTGCCTAAAATTTTTTCATAGTTCACATAGTTGAGATCTACCTTGCACTATTGTATTATGAATACCTCCCTAGTTAAGAGGGAGTGTCGAAGATTGTAATTAGGTTCAGTATTCATAAATTGTATTTGATTCAATATTTATTGTACTTGTCAAAACAATAAAGAAAATATTTTTATATTATTATTAAATGGCTTATTAAAGCATGGGTTTCATGCTTGGGTCATATTATTTTAGGTCAAAGTACCCATTGTGGACTTCTAGGATTTATTTTGAGTTTATAGTGTTGTTGCAGATTTAAATTGACTCATACTGGGCTTTTGAATCATGCAATTAGGTCAAGTATGGAGTCAAATATGATTTATGGAGCCTCCACATCAAGTTAGCCTTCAAGTGATCAAGTCGGCCCAAAGTCCAATAAACTGAACCCATCAGAAGCCTATAAATACAGGGAGATTGAATTAATTTGGAGACATCTCTCACACACCAATATCTTTTGTTTCATCAAGAAAAATGGCAAAGTAAAGGAAGGGGTAATTTGAAGTGCAGTTTTAGGAATAAAATTTAAATTTTGGTATAACTCTCTCTCTCTCTCTCTCACATGCTATAGTTTCAAAGATCGAAGTCCGTCATTATTTGCTGCATCAATTGCTGGTTCAGTTGCTTCCAGTTGTTTCTGCCAAGAGAAGAATATGTCGAAGTTGATTTTGATGGATGTTGTTCCCTTGAGAAGTTGTATTGGGTCAAATTCGAACTCCTAGAAGAAATATTGAAGCCTTTCCCTCAAGATCAAAGTTCAAAAAGCAAGATTGAGTTCCAAGGTCGAAGAAACTACTGCATAGTGTTGTTGTTGTTGCTGTTGCTTCTAGATTGAAGAAGGATCAAAAGGAAGGCTTACTTGGCATGGAAGAAGTCTGAGTCAAGGTGAAGAGTCTCAAGAATTACTATTTAAGGAAGAATTAGTGACTGGGTTTTCCCTGAGAGTGGAATTTTTCCCTGGCTGCTGGCCTACATCTGGGGTTCTTGATCTATGTGCATTTGATTTTATATTTGCTTGATGAACTAAGAAGAAAGAAGATAAGAAGAACATAATAATAACTAAATAATATCACAAGTAAATAATCAAGAATAAGAGAATCTTTATACCTTTCTGATTCTCTAACACAAGGATTATGAATATTGACAATATCTACCTTATTCAAAACTCCTTCTTAGCTAGGGAGGTATTCATAATGATTATCCATATGTTTTTCGTATACATTATTTTTCCAAAAAAAAAGGTAAATCTCATTGATAACATATTTATATAGGTCAATACCCTTGACCTACATCAACATCAACATCAAAATCAATATGTACCAAAATCCAGGTTATCTCTCCTAACTAATGGTACTTACTCAAATAGTCATCATGATCCAGTAGGCACCTTACCTCACGTTACTCTGACTAGTTCAGGTTTTCCATCCCCCGTGGTCAAACCCTAGGGAAACCCATGTCCAAATTCCAAAGGCCTCTCTCTAGCCCATCATCTTAAAGAGGAACCCACTCCATGAGTGTATAGGCCTCATAGAACATTCCTTTCAAGAATATTTTTCCCTCATGCTATTTCAACAACAATCTCGGTCATGCTCTTGTTGTCATCAACAATTCGAGCCATACCATTCTTTTCCACCCATCAATAGTATAGGTTATTATCATGTTGTTACAAAAAATACAAGACATGCCCCCATTGATGTCAAATCAATGCTCCCTCTCACTGATAAAGGAGTTCTCCACTAGTCTAAGCATGTCTCTCAAGTATATAAACTTTGCTTGCGACATATGCTTTATGGGAATTTCAGCTGTCTGCTCATCAACGAAGATATATTGGAGCCTAACCACTCACTTTTGTACCATATCATGAATGTAGTGGTACTTGATCTCAATATTATTTGTCTTATCATGAAACGCTGGATTTATGTTAGCTTCACACAACCTTGATTGTCACAAAACAATGTAGTTGGTCCAAAGATCTGGTCAAACAATCCAAAGAGTAGCTTTTTCCAAACTCCCTCATAACATGCCAAACAAGTTACAATATACCCTGCTTCTATAGTACTAAGTGTGACAGAGGTTTGCTTCCTGCGCATCCATGATATTATAACAAAATCCAAACTAAAACATACACTAGATGTACTCTTCCTACATCCACACTCCCTAACCAATTACAGTATTTATATCCTTGCAATTGTATCTCACCATTCAAATCATATCTCAAAAAATTTTCAATAGTACCAAGCAAATGTTAGGGCCCTATATTACTAGTGTAGTCCCTTATTGTTGTTAGTGTAGCCCCATTATTGTTATTTTTGTACCCCTGTAGTCCCAGTATTGTTATTATTGTTCCCTTACATTATTATTGTTAGGTCGACTAGGATTATATAGTGACCCCATGGACTCCTATATATATAAAGGAGTTTTTGTCATTTGTGTCATCCAAGAATTGTTAATTTATGTAATGTAAAGGAGGTTTTCCCCTTGAAGAGGTTGATTTATAAGGTGTTGATCTATATTTTCTTCTATTTTGTGAGCTGGTTTTATAACATTTGGTATTAGAGCTTTGGATTCTAGGGTTTCGCTGCTTCAAACAGGTCATCATGGAATTTTAGCTATAAATTTTTTTCTACGAAGGTTCCGAAGCTAAAAATAAAACCAATTTGCACTGAAATATGGAGGAACGTTGTGGAAAAATTTCAGATATTGGTCTGCAATGTTTTTGGAGATATGATATGTGGAAATTAGGGTTTTTGCAAAATCCTGAATTTCATATCAAGAAGGTAACCTTGGGAAAATCATCATAACTCTCTCTCTGAGCACCAGATTGGAATTATATAAATAGTGGCTGAAATTACACATAATGTAGTTTCTGTATATCAATTTCAGATCCGAAGGAGGAAACAATGACACATGGAATGTCGTACGAGCTCATTCTACTGAGCTAATCCATAATTAGGTCATTATGGGAGATTGGGAATAACTTTGTTTTGAAGAATCCAAATCAGGTCTGACCTATGGCATTGGAAAGAAGATTTAGTGGGATACTAAATAACTGAAGATAAAATCTTAGGGATTTGAAATTATATAGATACATCAGTTTCAATTTCGAGCTCCTTAAAAGCAAGAAAAATGTGTGTATTGTTTTTAAAAATTGCATAAGTCTTGTTTGAAAAATCAGTTTGAAGTGATTCCAAGGGCATATTGAAGCATAGATATCAATATTGGGTTCTAAAACTACCCCTAAAAATAATTAAACACCCATTAATCCATCAGAAGGCTCTACTATGACTCATGAAGAGGAAGAAGTGCAACAGGATATATCAAAATTACAAGAACAAGTGCAACAAATTTCACTCTCGCAAAGAGTAACAAAAAATGAAATGGAAGCTAAGATGGATGGTTTGAGGAAATGCGTGGAAGCTAAGATGGATGGTTTGAAGAAATTCATGGAAGCTAAGATGGATGGTATAGATGGCAACATGGATGGTTTGAAGAAAGGCGTGGAAGCTAAGATGGATGGTTTGAAGAATGACATGGAAGCTAGGATGGATGGCGTGGAAGCTAATATGGACGGCATGGAAGCTAATATGGATGGTATAGAAGGAAATATGGAATATTTGAATAAATACATGGAAGATTTGAAGGAAGGTTTGGCAAAGTTGCTACAATAAAAGCTTCCTAATGGCGAAAAGAGTATAGGAAACTCATGATGAGAACAAAAGAAATGTTAATAATGATTTCATAGACTCTAATTTTGGATTTAAGACCCACCATATTCCAAATATAGATATGAGGAAGTTTGATGTTAAGGATTCGATAAATTGGATACTACAAATGGAGCAACACTTTTAGCTCCATAATACACAAAACACATAGAAGATACACATTGAAACTTTATATTTAGAACAAAATCAATTTCTATAGTGTCGATGGCTTTGCTCTCGTAAACCACGGGTCACTTGGTCAATTTTTATGGAGGAAATGATAACACGTTATGAGGATACAAAGAGCAATGCATTCTTTAGCCAATTGATAAATCTCAAACAAAAGGGTTCAATGATGGAGCACATTGAGGACTTCCAAAAATTGAATATAAGGGTAAATAATATTCCATAGGAACATATGATTGATGTATTCATAGGGACTCTAAAGGATAACATCCAACATGAGGTTCGCCTCTGGGAACCTGATACATTAGAGAAGGCATTCAGGTTGGCAAGAAAAATTTAAGGAAAAATTATGGCAACAAGGAAGCCTACCACTCAAAACTATAAATATGGAAGTGTTGCTACTCCTAGATTTCCACAACCTACAAGGTTGACACCACAAAAATTGGAAGAAAAAAGAGCAAAAGGGCTTTGCTATAGTTGTGATAGAAAATAAAATAAAGGTCATAAGTGTGATGAGAAGAAATTATTTCACATAGATTGTGAAGAGGAGGAAGAAAAGGAACAAGAAAATTCAAAAGAAGAGGATATACACCAGGAAACAACCCTAGAGGAAGAAGAAATGAATACGACCATATCCTGTAATGCATTGGCAAGAATTATCACTCGTCAAACTCTTAAGATAGAAGGAAATATCAAGAAGAAAAATGTAATAGTGCTTATTGATTCAGGTAGTACCCATAATCTTATTCATTGTAAAGTAGCCAAGGAATTGAATTAATTCCTATACCCAACACCAGAGTTTCAAGTGATGGTGGCAAATGGAGGAAATAAAAATTGCCATGGAAAGTGCCATAATATCAAGCTAACCATGGGGGAATATGTATTGAATTGTCCAATGATTTCCATTTCAATGGGTGATGCCGATGTTGTACTAGGAGTACGATGGTTACAATATTTGGGGACGGTAGCTTTTAATTTTCAAGAATTATTTTTGAAATTTTTTTTCGGACAGAAAGGAAGTTGAATTACGGGGTATCGCATGAAAGCTAGGAAAGATAGTAAGCTCTAATGTTGTTAAAAAGCTTCTGAAGAAATAACAATGAGGCGTCATTGCACAATTATGCTCACTAGAAGTTCCAACATCAAAATAATCTATTTCTCCAGATCTCCAAAAAGTCTTGGACAATCATTCTAAGGTGTTTGAAACTCCCAAAGGACTCCCACTTATTTGTGATCATGATCATGCTATTCATTTGATTCCAAGAAGTGTTCCTCCAAACATCAGGCCTTACATATATCTTTATGTCCAAAAGAGTGAAATTGAACGTATGATTGCAGAAATGCTAGAGGCTGGTATAATTCAACCTAGTCAACGTTCTTTCTCTGCTCTAGTAGTATTGGTGCACACGAACGATAGATCATGGCACATGTGTCTGGATTATAGTGAGCTCAATAAGCTCACTATTAAAGATAAATTTCCCATTCCTGTGATTGATGAATTTTTGGATGAATTACATGGAGAAATTTGTTTCACCAAGTTGGATCTCCATTCAAGATATCATCAGATTACAATGAAGACTGAAGACATTCTGAAAACAACATTTCAAACTCATGAGGGTCATAATGAATTTTTGGTCATGCCTTTTGGCCTTACCAATGCACCTTCTACATTTCTAGGGTTGATGAATTCCACTTTAAAACCCTTCTTTAGAAAATTTGTGTTAGTATTTTTTGATGATATACTAATCTAAATCAGGTCTTGGAAGGATCATGTTCAACATGTTGACAGGGTGCTCAAACTATTGGGGGAGAAACAATTATATGCAAAAACCTCGAAATGTTTCTTTGGAGTAAAAGAGGTGGAATATCTGGGTCATATTGTATCTCAGGAGGGTGTTAAGGTAGACCCTAACAAAATTAAATCCATTAAGGAATGGAAAGTCCCCACAATCATAAATCAGCTGCGAGGATTTCTCAGGTTAACAGGCTATTATCACAATTTTTTTAAGAATTATGGGAAAATGAAAACACCTATAACAAAATTATTAAAGAAAGATTCATTTTCATGGACTCCTGAAGCACCTAAGTCCTTCATTAGGGGAATTTTGAGGTCTAAAATGGGCCTCCTAAGGAAATAATAAAATTATAGTTAAAACAATAAAATAATATTTATGAATTTTCAATCCACTTTTTGCACCAAAATCAATGTAACCATGGTTAAATTCAATTCAAAAGTTGTACCAAAATAAAAATAATAAAAAAATTGTATTGATGTGACTATAAATAAGAATGAGATTTACAAGAAAAAGACATTATCATTTCACAACTAATGCATTTGTCATTTGTACTTAACTAACTTAAAATAAAATATAAATTTAAATTCATAAATTTTTAATTATAGAATACACTATTAATTAAAATTTATATTATTTAAATTATATAATAACATATAATTAATATACTATATAAAAATAATATAATCTAATATATTGTTTTATGTATGAATTTTATATTACATATTGAATTGATTTGATTTATAAATAAATATTTGAAAATATACAAATATAATATTTATTGAAAAGTGTGTAAATACATGAAGATTGTGTAAGGATATGCATTGTTTCTTTCAAAAAATATGAAATGACAATAATAATATTTTATTCAAAAAGTGTGAAATGACATTTATTATGAGTACTTTACTTTATGACTTTAAAAGTACTTAGAGCACTACCATGTTTAACCATGAGTTTTTATCCATCATTGGGAATGTGACAAGTAAGTACCTTTAATTCAAGCAATGCCATCTCAACCATTGCGACGATTTCATCCTTAAAATGTGATTGGTTCTCATAAAAGTTGAATTTGATCGTACGTTTCTCCTTAGAGGCCCATTTTATACCTCGTGGCTCTCAATTGTAACATCTTAAAGAAGAAATGTTCCAAGAACCGATATTAGCTATGCTAGACTTCACAAAAACCTCTATTATGGAATGTGATGCCTCAGGAAATGGACTTGGTGCTGTTTTAATGCAAGAAGGAAGACCCATTTCTTTTGAAAGCCGTCCAATCAAAGGAAAGTATTTACAGAAAGCTATTTATGAGAAGGAAAAGTTGGAAATACTACATGCACTAAAAAAATGGTGACCTTACCTAATGGGAAGACACTTCAAGGTAAAAACTGAACATGATAGTCTTAAATACTTTTTGGAACAAAGACTATCTTTAGAAAATCAGAAAAAATGGGTCACAAAGATGTTGGTTTATGACTTTGAAATCATCTACAAAAAAGGGAAGCTAAATGTTGTTGCATATGCATTCTCAAGAAAGGATGAGGATGTGGAAGCATTCCTTTGTGCCATTTCTATTATCCAACGAGATTGGATAATCAAAGCAAGGGAGGAATGGAAGAATGACGAAGAAGTATGGACACTCATTCAAAAGTTGCAGATAGATCCCAATACATCTGATACATTTAGTTGGAAAGATGATTCCTTATGGTACAAAGATCGCTTATACCTTTGTAAGAATTCCCAAATAAAACAAAATATTCTTTTGGAATTGCACACCTCTCCCTTTGGAGGATACTTGGGATTTTTAAAAAATTACTGTAGGGTGAAGAAAGATTTTTTTTGGGATGGCCTTAAATCTCATATTCAAAAATTTGTGGTGGAATGTTTGGTTTGCCAGCAAAATAAAGTTGAGGCAGTTAAGACCCCAGGTTTGCTACAACCTTTATCCATTCCAAATCAATGTTGGGTGGAGGTTTCAATGGATTTTATCACAGGTTTACCTAAGTCAGAAGGAAAGAGTGTCATCATGGTGGTAATTGATAGAATTAGGAAGTATGCACACTTGTGTGAATTATCTCATCCATTTAAGCGAGTACATTTACTACTGCATTTATGGAAGCAATTAAAAAGCTACATGGAAACCCAAAGATTATTGTAAGCGATAGAGATCCCATTTTGACTGGAAATTTTTGGACGGAATTATTTTCTTGTTTGGGTACTCAAATAGCTCATAGCTCATCTTATCATCCTCAATCCGATGGGAAAACCGAGATAGTGAACAAATGTTTGGAAGGATATCTTGTCATTTCGCATCTAATAAACACAATGGGTCAATTCTGTTATGCAGGAAAATCCTCTCTACGAACAGATACAATCCCTCTAGCCCTAGGATGGTTCTAGTAAGAATAGGGAACAATTAGAAGCCTACTTTCCTAGATTGTAAAAGCACACAGATCGTGAATAGATCACCTATCTTGATCTGATGATATTCCTTGCTTGAATCCTTTGATCCTTTGTGCTCTATAGTCAGATCTTCGCCATTGTTGGCGCTTGGTTTCCTGCACAAGGGATCACACAATATAAAACATGAAAGCATAACTTATATCTCGAATAAAAAATATAATTAGTTGATCAAGGACAACTAAGAATCCAATCATACATTAAAGACGAGAATGGAAAGCATGAATCAATTGTATTATATTAAAATAGAGAGGGGGAGTTACAACATGCGCCTTGATGTCGCAACTCTCCTTTGACTGGTCCGTATCTAGGCAAGTCTCCAAAATTCTCGTTTCAGCTTGATGTGAAGGGAAAAAGGTCTCAACCCTCGCTCGATACCTATAGCAACAAATATCTCTCTCTTGTTCTTCTATCTCTGTTCTAACTAACAACGCTATGGGAGAATGTCCATTTTATAGCAAGGGAGGAGGGAGCATGGATCCACTTAAGGTGGGGAAATGGGTTATCCCTTTGGGTGGTTCCACTTTTGTAGGAACAAGAATCCTAAAGGGAGAAGCTCGACTCTCTCCTCAGGAAAAAAACTAGCATCTCTCCGCCACGAAACTTCCAGATCTCGAAGCTTCACTTCCATTTTTAAAAAAATTTCCAGAAGGGGATTGACACAGGTATGATCCTCATTCCAGCGTCGATCGATGCTTCCCTAGACCAAAAAAAGAGCCATTGGTCTGAGCGAGACATGCGAAAGGGCACACTGCTCTAGATAATCATGTTTTCAAGGAGCTGCTTCAGGAATGGTCAACAAAGAGTTTACTCATTATGCTGGAAGGGATATGATGGCACATCTTCATGATGAAAAATATACATAAGGGTCACTATTAGAGGTCTCCAGGATTAGGAATGGGAAGTACAGGGGTAGTGAAAAATTTCTCTGTAACAAATGCCCCCTAAAGCATGAAGGTCGAACAAGAGTGAGGGGTGAAATGATTTACTAGTACGTTCCAAGACCAAGACACTGTCATCGGAAAAACTGCGCACACTCACATATAGACATAGCTGAAATATATAAAATAATCACATGACATGAGGTATGGACACAACCATCCATAAAAGAGATCATGAAACAGGATCCAAGGTATGGTGTCAACCATCCAAAGAAAGAGGATCACCAATACAGACTCAAGATATGGCCGTAACCATCTGAATGAAAGAGTCATGCGTACAATCATGAATAATACATATTGCCTCGTAGCCTAGGCTTTATTAGGAAAAACCCAGGGTCTTGCGCTTCGTCATGACTCGATCAAGTACAAATTTTAGCATGTGAATAAATGAGTGGAAGTCGAACATGCAAGAAAATCGCCTGATTACCAGTCAATGATGTAAATTGTTAACAACCGTGAGAGAAATCACTAATAATGAAAATGGCTCTCAAGGTACTGACAATACAATCCACAAGATGCGAATAAAGAGCTGACGTTGAACACTCACGGAATCACCCGATCGAAGGCCAATGATATAAGCCTATAGTCAGATGCGAAAAACCTACGATTAGGGCATGCAGGCTCTAAGGTACTGAAAACAGGATCTCTAGATCAACTTCCCGGATAATGAGGTGAAGTCGACATGAAGCGAACTGTCGAAGGAGGGCCATAATGTATCCCACATCATCGACACAAGATGAAGGCAATAAGATAATAATGAAAGTGATTAGATAACCAGGAAATGGATGAGACACAGAAGGAACTTCTATTGAACATATCAGAGATACGACTCCAGAGTTTGGTAGTATTTGACTCAAATGGAATCAGAGGTCATGTTTGACAAAAATGGTAATGGAACGAGAGGAAAAACATATTTCCTAAACCCATGGAGGCAAAGTGGCGAATGTAGGATATCCCCAACCCGACACGAAACAGAGGATGTGTCATGTTCAAGAGAAACAAACTGCCAACACAACTGACTAATACTTTCCATTTCCCCCCACCATTTCTGGCGAGTAACCAAACTATTTTTGTATACAAGCTTGAAGGGGAGAGAATATGCTTGTAATATAAGTTTTTCCGTCGGGAAATCCATCCTAGTACATTTCACGAGCCCTAGGAAGGAGGAACTTGGTGTCGTCGTGATGACAGATCCAATGCCGTTAAATTTTAACGAGCCCAAAAAAGGTGGAACTCGACATCTTTTCATGTTTAGAGAGTTTGAAAAGAGGCGAAAAGAAAACTCCAGATGGCCCTTTTTGTAAATAGTCCCTCATACTCGAAAAGGTAGAAAACGAAGTGTGAGAGAACCTACTAGTCATGATTAACTAATGTATTCCTTTTTCGTAAATAATTTATCCTAGCCCGAAAAAGGGGTAAACATATACTGGGTAAATGACGTTTCGTGCACTTAATCAAGCTCAAAACCACAAGAACTCGACAATCTTTTCATGTTTAGAGAGTCAGAAAAGAGTTGGAAGATGACTCTAGGGGGGTTACTTTTTCATTTATTTTTAATTGAGTCTGAAAAAGTAATAAAGTAGAACTCATAGATATTTCATCCGTGAAGAAATTGATCCTGTCACTGTAAAAGAACAAACCCATAAATTGTTTTCGAGGCAAAAACATTAAAATATTATTAAAATATGATAAAAAACCCTAAAGTGACCTCAAGCACTTATAAAAAATAGAGAAAGTAAAAAAAATTTCACTTTTCACTTTCACACTGTTGAGAAGAAGTTTTTTACCATCTTTTACCTCAATTCTTCAATAGCAGATTGCGGGAGATGCGAGAGACCGATCAACGAACTGTTAGTGCCAGGTAAGAGGCACTCTCCTTCCCTGTATTTCAATACTTGTTTTATTGTGTTTCATGGAATATTTTAAATTTTGTGAGAGGGATTTTAAACTCATGGACGCAGTGGATCAGCGCCAGTATCCCATGTCGGGATCGCGTCGGACTGTCATTTTTAAAATGGGTAGGGCGCTGATCGGTGTTGTTGTTGCATAGCCAGACAGTTTCTTAAAGTGTAGAATCTTAAGGCGAAACAATTTTTTTTACAATTTCTTTCTTTCACTAAATGCACTTAGAAGAGAATCAAAATTAAACTTTTATTTAATAAAGCGAAGCGAAACGAAAAATCTTTTTGTATTTTTCTAATAAGCACAATGCGAAATATAAAATGCAAATCAATCAACAATGCTTTGAGTACTAATGAAATCTCTCAAAAAATTCATGTAAGAGGAAAAGATTTTGAAAATAAACGAGAGACATAAGCCAATTTCCTCAAAGTATGACACTCTTCATTTGTACACTTATCAACACTCAAAGAAAACAAACTTTAGTCGAAGGAAAACAAGCAAGTGTGATCTATGCTTGATGGAAAAAAGAAACTCAAATGCATTCAAGGTTGAAACTCGAAAATTCCACTCGCGAGAATTGACCGAAAGACAAATTGCAATAAAAAAAAAAGTCTAAGAGATGCAACAAGACTTGATTCAATGAGAAGTCTGGAAATCAACAAAGTGAGAAACCGTTCAGATGACCTAAAGACACCTAGAAACCCTAGGATGATGAGGATGCAACAACTTTGCAGAAGAGACAACCAAAGATGCAAAAAAGAAAATCAGAATCATCACTTAACGGAGAAGAACAAGAGTTATCTAGAAAAAAAAGTACACTCAGAAGGATAAGACCCACTGGCTGACTAAATGTAAGAAACCATAAGAAGTTACACACAAAAATCGGCGCGGTTGTTAAGTTGCAGCCTGCGCTGGAAGAGTAGAAGTGCGACTGTGAAAATGTATTTAGCGCTGATCGACGTGACTATCAGAGCACTAATAGCACCGATTGAGGATAAGACTAAAAATAAAAGTGTTTTCTAAACTGACACTAGGCTTATCACTCCAACAGAGAGATAAATGTATGTAAGGAATTATGTAATGTTCCCACTTAGCCTTAGCTAAGAGGAGCATTCAATTTTGTTTTAATTTATGTTTCATGAATAAATGAATAAAGGGGGACATGTAAAACTCCTAAAAATTCTGAATAAATCAATGCCCATGAGAACAAAGACAAATCAGGGCTATGTAAATAATCACTTGTAGGTGTGAAAGAGGTTTGAGCTAAAGACTGGGTCAACCTTGACCAAATCAACAACGCTGTCTAGGTTCATTACATCTACAAAAGGGACATCGCAGTTCTAGAAGGGAGCCTCTAATGTGAAAAGGGCTAACTCATCAAGATGGTTTAGGGTTTGCAAGAGCTTTCTCATCTTATAAAAGGAGGAGGGCAACAAGAGAAGGTTGTTGATAGATTATATTTCTGAGTATTTGTCTGCTTAGACAAATACCATTCTCTGCTGTTGAGTGGAGGATTGTCTATGGAATTATTGTGCAGGAGTTTCACCCCTTCCTTTGATGATTCAAGGAGGAAAGTTTGCTGAATTGAACCAATATTAGGCTTGAGGCCAAGCTCCTACTTACATTGGCAGCGCTGATCCATTGAGGGTTTTGCTGTCTCTGCAAGCTGTAGCAAGTGGTGATCTAGATCTGTAGAGATCTAGTGTATTTTGAGAGCCTCTCTCCATGGAGTGGGTCCTTTGACCTCCTGGAAGAGTGTATATTTCTTGTACTTTAGATCTGCAATTATTCAGTAGTTTTCTGTGTCTTTTGAGCTACAACGTTGTCCCACTGGGTAAATTGCGTTATTTATGTATGAGGGTTTGCAGGTTGTCTTGCTCATAGTTTAGATTAGAGATATCTTGTGCTGGGCTTGCCTTCCACTTGGTGATCCATGGATTGGCTTGCTGATCTATGTTCTATTTAGATCTGATCCATTGTAATGAAATTTTATATGTAGAAATTTATTGCAGCAGTTTCCAGATCTGCAACTTGTTTATCAGATCTACTCTTATTCATGCATGCTTTTGTCAAAATTCCAAGTGGATCTTGTAGAGAAAACTATAGAGTTTCCAGATTTGATATATATCTGATATTTTGTTGATATATCTACTCTAGATCTAAGTTGTAGCTTCCAGCTATTGAACCTCCTGAAAAATAACGCTGTTGAAGCATTTATGAAAATATACATGTGCTCCTGCTCTCTTTTCTGAAGATTTATTGCTGTATTGGTTCATGCTTTCTACTGTATAATGAAAGGGATTTACCCTAATGCTTATTTGCTGCTGTATTACTGAGATATCAGTTTCCTTGCTGATCTCCACTGAACATTAGCTAAAACTGCGCAATTCTTGAAGTAGTGCTTGCATTTGACTGCAGCCTTCCCCTTTGGGTGATTTTTAGCTAGTCTACTTTTTGGGAGATCTGTTTAATGTGCTTAAAATGATTTTTTTCTGATGAAATTCCATATATAAGTAACATAAAACATAAATGAGGGGAAAAAAGCCTTGATCTATGTTTTTTTTGCACATTTTTACTTATACAGCGTTTTCCTTGAACACATTGTTGAAATTCCTGAAGAGGGATTATTCCAAGTTCTATAGACAGAGTCTGCAGTTGGCCAGGTAGCCTCTGGATCTCATCCTTTCTTTTGAAAGGTGACATATCCGGTAAATTCCTCTACAGTCCATCTCTGAAATAGAATCTTGAGAATCCTGAAAAAGGATCATTACAGTGGTATTAGAGCTCCACTCTTGGCACAACTTGTGCTAGCATTGGAACACCAGTCATGCTGCATTCCGAAGATGAAGATCCTCTTATTGAGAGGGAGAGGAGATACTAGAATAGAAGTCATAGAAAGTATGACTATACTACTGAAGACCTTGACAGAGGTCAAGACAAGGGGAAAGCCCCTGTGAATGAGAAGGATGAGAAGGATAAGGAAGCAGAGGAGTTTGAAAAAATTCTCTTAGAGACCGTGCAAAATATTTCCAAGGAAATCAAGGAGATGAGGGTGGATAGAATGAGAGATTCCCTTGGGAGATTCCATCAAGGAGAGAGTTCTAAAATATCTCACTATGGGACTGGTTAGCTTGTGAGCATGCCACAAGTCCCACAGGCCTCCCAATGCTCTACTATGCCTACCTTCTTGGCCGTAGAGAATGAGGGACCACAAAAACCAACCTCCCTAGAAGGTTTCTTTGTGGAATATGACTCACAAAGCCAGAGTTTCAAGGATAACCTGAGCTTTCAAGACTTTTGCCATCTCAAGGATCGGAGGAGGCCATGGCAGCAGTACACAGATGGAGGTTTCCTTCATGGGAGACACCACACTATGGGCAGGTACTTCTTGCCTAAGTTTGATGAATCACCCTCTTGTTCTGCCAAGGCATGGGTGGAAAAGTTGGACATCTATTTCCAGTTGAATAATGTTCCCGAAGCAGAAGCCATCAAGATTGCTGCCTTGAATTTTGAGGGTGAAGCCCACAACTGGCAGTTTCATGGTCTATCTACATTGGGACACAACAATGTGTCTACATATGCTAAGTTCACTAGGAGAATAGTGGAGAGATTTGATCTAAAAGATCCAGAGGTCCCTTTTATAAGCTTGGCAAAGCTTAAACATACAGGAGATACAGAGGCCTATATCTTTGAATTCCTGAGGTTGTCTGTAATGGTCCCTGATCTATCAGTAGCAAGGAGAGTCTACATGTTCATTGTTGGCTTGGAGGAACCTTTACATGGGTTGGTTAAGTCTACCAAGCCCATCACTTCGCATGATGCCATTGAGAGAGCTAGGGATCTCCAAGATGCCTTGCCAAGAGAAAAGGCAACTTTCCAAAGCAGAACCCCTCACTCTTCTAGGGGGAAATAAGGGAAAGATTCTCCATCCAAGGAGAGATCACTGAAGAAACCTCTTGACATTGATCTCCGGAGGGAGTTGAGGAAAAAGAGATTATGTTTCACTTGTCAAGAGCCATGGGTACCGGGACATAGATGTGCTGCTGGAAGAGCACACTATATTGAAGTCTTATCTAATTTTGAGGAGGAAGAGGGAAATGATGGCCCTAGGAGAGGTCACAGCTCTGGTGATGATAAGGAGGAGGATCAATCACCATCTAGAGAGGAAGAAGGAGCCTTTGCTCCAAAAAGTGGGACTCTTGCTTCTTTGAGGGGAGTGCCCAAGTACTTGACCCTAAGAGTACAAGGTTCTGACATGAACCAGAGAGTGTCTATTTTGATTGACAGTGGGGCAACCCACAATTTTATTGATGCTCACTTTGTACAGAGGAGAGGGATACCCATAGATACTTTCGATGGGTTCTCTGTTTTGGTTCCGGGAGATAAAACTATGCAGTGCATGCAGTATGTTCCATCACTTTCTGTGACTATGGGAACCTACATCTTGGTGGACCATTTCTTTGTAGTTGACATACTAGACACCAACATCATCTTGGGTGTCCAGTGGTTGATTACCTTGGGGAAAGTCACCACTGGTTGGAAGGCCTTGCAGATGGAGTGGGTGGACTCGAAGAGTGGGAAACAACAAATCATTCAAGGCATGCACACCTACCCTCCACTTGATGTTTCCACCCAAACAACAGAGATGGAATTGCGCAGTGGGGGCAAGGGACTCACAGTTCCTTCTCTCATGTTTATGAGAATGTTGCAAGGAACATTCCTACCTCATGGCAAACCACTTGGAATGTCATTAGATTCTGATCATGTGGGGGAAGCCTCACAAGGTGCTGGAGCAATGGAAGAGAAAGCCACAACGATTTGGGAGGAAGCAAAGGGGAGGATCAGCCTTCCCACAATTTTTTTTGGCATGTATAATGTCAAGGAAACAATCAGCAACAAGGCAAGCCCCACCATAGATGCATCAACAGCGCTGTCCTTGTTGAGCTGTGTGGATCCTTATTGGAGATCTCAACTCCTTGTGGAGTACTCCAAAGATTTGCACACCGGGATGATATTAGATGGCATGAAGCAAGGAGGAGGCTATTTGGTCCATGAAGGGGTCATCTATCATCTTGGTAAAGTATTCATGTCTCAAGCTTCCAAGCTTAAGCAAGAGATATTACAGAGAGCACACAAAGAGTTCCTTTCCAGCCATATGCAGTCAGCAAAGATCTACTCCTTAATCATGAGGAGTTTTGATTGGGAGGGTACGCAGTAAGAACTACATCAACACTATGATTGGGAGGAACTACATCAGAACTTACAAGAGTGCAATAGTTATGAAGAGATGGGGCAGCCAAGGGACTCTATGCAGGATATATTTCAGCCATCTCTCCCTTCTCTTAAAAGAGGAGGAATGCCCATGCCTAACTCTATGTGTTTGGGAGACTTTCATGGTAAAGAATATGATCTTATGGAGCATATTTATTTTTCTGATTTGACACATTCTTTTACCATATGTATGCAGGCCATGGCTCCTACAAGGAGTGAAATTACATACAGATCTCATGGCATTGATGAGGCCAATAAGGATTCTAAATCTGGCCACTCCCTTGAGGTGCAAAGGGATATTCTCTATCATGATGGGTGCTTCCCAAAGGCACCTAACTTGGGCCTCACTTTCAGCCATGTCAAAGTGACCCATGCAGAAAAGATGTGGTGGGAGTACCACCTACCACACTTAGATCTACTCAAAACAAGGAGTTCCCTGCGTTGGTACCTTATGTGGGATTGTGACCCACCTCCTCAAGTGCAAATTTCGGTTTGCATATATGTGATTTTTCTTCCATACATAGATGATATATTGGTATTGTTTATGGGTTTGTATGGGAAAAAAGTGGGCAGTGTATATGTACCACATGGGATGGAAATTTATCTTGTACTTCATGATACATGTTTTAGATCTGACATTGCTTCACCCATGTTTATTTCTTTTGAGTTTTACCCTCCTGAAGGGATAAACTATGCCCCTATCATGTTAGCATTGGAGGAGCAGTTTCTGATGTATTGGCTTGATGAACACTTGGTCCATGATGAAAGCTTGATCATTGATGGTGCCATCAATGGAGAAGGAGAAGAACTACAACTCTTACCCTGTCAGTTGCTTGAGGACAAGCAACATTTTGGAGGGGAGGACTGTAATGTTCCCACTTAGCCTTAGCTAAGAGGAACATTCAATTTTGTTTTAATTTATGTTTCATGAATAAATGAATAAAGGAGGACATGTAAAACTCCTAAAAAGTATAAATAAATTAATGCCCATGAGAATAAAGACAAATCAGGGCTATGTAAATAATCACTTGCAGGTGTGAAAGAGGTTTGAGCTAAAGACTGGGTCAACCTTGACCAAATCAACAGCGTTGTCTAGGTTCATTGCATCTCCAAAAGGGACATCACAGTTCAAGAAGGGAGCCTCTAATGTGAAAAGGGCTAACTCATCAAGATGGTTTAGGGTTTGCAAGAGCTTTCTCATATTATAAAAGGAGAAGGAGGGTAGCAATAGAAGGTTGTTGATAGATTATATTTTTGAGTATTTTTCTGCTTAGACAAATACCATTCTCTGTTGTTGAGTGGAGGATTGTATCTGGAATTCCTGTGCAGGAGTTTCACCTCTTCCTTTGACGATTCAAGGAGGAAATTTTGTTGAATTGAACCACTATTAGGCTTGAGTCCAAGCTCCTACTTACATTGGCAGCGCTGATCCATTGAGGGTTTTGATGTCTCTGCAAGCTGCAGCAAGTGGTGATCTAGATCTGTAGAGATCTAGTGTATTTTG
>JAXQQM020067657.1:0-72332 GCA_034641835.2 Pinus albicaulis
TTGTGTCTTTATGTGCAATGGTATTTAATTAATTAGTTTGCATCTAATCTCCAAACAACAAAAAAATATTAGAATTGAAACTATAAATGTGGATATTGTTAGTATTTATTACTTACCAAAGCATATGCAAATCTTTATACTTAGGCAAGCAATCAATTTATCCACTTCACATCTTAATCTATAATTTTTTATTTTCATATTTCCAACTATTAATTTAGGATTATGCAAATCATTGTGGCAAGGAAAGAAATTATTTGTTTCCCTTCATATCTCAATTTATAAGATTGGAATTTCTATTGCCCACTATTAATTTAGCATTGACCATTGTAGGTTATAATTTTTTATGCAATTTTTCCTAAAGCATAGTTTATAACTTGAGTGGTACAAACTAATCTACATTACACCACTTCTTAGCTAGGATAACCATAGATGAATGACAATTAGGCACCAAAACACTTATCTAATGATACAGTTCACATTTCCAATATTTAAAAAAATCATAAAGGTTAGCGAAATTACAACTTTACTTTAAATTATTAGCAATTAAGGACCATCAATTAATTAAAATTTCTATCGAATTAATATTAACATTAATAATATTAATATTCAAACAATAATATTAGTGAAACAAGAATTATGAAACTAATGTGAACAATAATATCTTTAGTAATAATATTATATCATTTAATAATTAATTAAATATTTTATTAACAAGATTAAACTAATTAATAATTCTAATAAAAGATTAATCAAACTTTTAACATAACTAAATATCAATAAATTTAACTATACTAACTTTTGGTATATCTGTAGAAATATACATTGTGACAACCCAATAAGTCTTTCCAAAGAGATACAGTCTTAGTTATACATAAAATACATAATCTAAAGGCGTCCATTCCTTGTCTTCCTTCTTTTCAAATATAGAACCGAACTATCTTCATAAAAAACATGCTACTAGCGTTAAGGTTTCCTTGAAATAAAAGCAAGAAACAATCATATCCCATAACTTAAAATTTTATGATTATTCCCCCAACATCCTCGTCATCAAAGGACTCAATAATTTCCAAATATCTAGGTTGAACTTGCAAAGATTCTCTTGAAAGGTGATTTACCTTAGTGTTGAGCTCTCTAAAGATATATCTTGTTTCGAAGCATTCTAATATGTGTTCAATTTCAGGGAAAATTTTAAGGATAGAAAGTTATCTTAAATTGAAGAAAGCTTCGCGAATATTACCAATCCCTAATATGTGATGGTAAAATATTTTAGGATATAGAAGTAAAAATATTCAAATTTATAATGATTATATATATAGTGTGTCTAAATTTTTAGTGATCTTTAAGGTAAAAATGTTTCATATTCTAAAATTTGGGTGAATAATTTTTAGAAAAAAAGGAAATTGGCAAATATTTTTTTTGGAAAAAACATGGAAAATTAGCCCACCTATGAATATTAGCCTCTAGAATTTTCCATGCTCAACTCTGATTTCGCAAAGTATATGGTAGAGGTGGGGAGTGATGATTCATATGTTGTCATGAATCCAAGTAACTACAACTTGTCAGTCTCCAAATATATGTAGTTTTTTTACTTCAAAGTTATTTATGATGAATAGTAATTCACAAAGTGCCTAGAACATAGCTTTGTTATTCTTCCCCTTCCCATGAAAAAAATCGAATGTGCTTCACTTGGTGTTCATTTAAAAATAATACAACACCAACCTTGCAAATTTGTTGATGTCCTTGACTCTCAGTGTTGAAAAATCCCTATGGGGTATTTTCTTTCAAAGGATGCATTCTTGGGATTGTTGGCTTCTTACGTTTGACTTCCACCTTGTATGCATTGGTAGTGGAAATGGTGACTACTATTACAACCTCATATGAGATAATATTATATTGAAATACTTTGAAATTTCTTGCCCACCATATTAGAATGTATCATAACATCTCACAAGGTTTGATATGACGTAATCAATGGATCTATCATCCATTCTTTATTACAATGTTACAATGTTATAGGGATCCCTTGTCCAAAGAATAAGATAAAGGGTTGAATGTATAATTTACAATTATCTAGATCTGTCAAATGTATAACTATGAGATAAAAAGATGAGATAGAGATTCATTAGCATTTATACACAAGGAGCACCAATTAGGTTTGATCCAACCTCGCTTCAAACAATTATCTCAGGTAAGCATCTTATTGGATAGTTCCAATCATAAGTCTAACTTGCACTTCATTAGCCCATTGCGCTTCCATATAGTTTTAAACCACCCCACATTATCTCCCATGAATGTTGATTCACACTATGCATGATATCCTAGCTTGATGGTGAATCCTATTGATGTTGAATGCTTTGACTAGACCAACTTGTCCTCACCCTCCTCATTGATTTTAATCATAGACAAGATAAAAAAAAATCCCACATATTCGCCACTTGGCAATTTCATTCTTGTTTAATCCCAAATTTAAAGTCGATTTCTAGCTTCAAATAATGTAGTCATGTACCCTAATTATTCTAGATTCTGCTAAAGAGAATATTCCTTAATTATGAAGTGAAATTATAAGATTATTAAAGAGCTTGAAATCATCCTTGGCTCGGCCTTACAAATTTATCTTGATTCTAATACTTTTGACAACAACTCTTGAATTAAATGGAAATCATTGCATATGGATTTCCACATCATAGAAGAATTTTTTCACTCCTTCCTTAGGCACCTAATCCATTTAATTTTAGTTTTCACATTCAAATATTTATCCTTCATGGAAATACCCCAGAAAGTTTTTTTTTTTTTTCAATAATATCCATAGATTATTTTCTACTAATGATTGATTGAACACATGATTTTTTTTCAGGTCCCATCTTACCACCAAATTTTTTTGGGCTATTGTTTTCCAACTAACCCAAGGGATGTCTCTTGTCTGTTTATTTCCAACCTAGTGAAATCTAGAACTTATTTTCCTTGTTTTAATTAGAATTCCCTTTGGAATAGACGTAATTGAATCATGATATATTGGAATTATTTTTATAATAGATTTAATCAGGATTAGCCTTCCAACTCTTGATAACTGTTACTTAAACCTAACATAGATTCTTGATTCCACTCCTTTTATTAGACATACCTAATCCTCATGCTTATAAGCTTTAATTTTTACAAAAAAAACCTAGGTACTTGAAACCTTATTATATATAATAACACTTAAAAGAAAAATATTCAACAAGATAATTATTTACATTCAAATGAATGATTCTTGTGAAAATTCCTAAAACTGGAATCCTATTACAACAAGTGGAGAATATTAACCTAATTGTTATTTATCTCTTAACAATTTATTTGCAGTTGTTCTACCGAAAACATTGAATATATCACACTGCAACTTTCACTACACAGATAAAATGTAGAAAAAATCACTGGGCAAGAAGGAAATAAAACACACATATGACACCATTTTTTTGGCCAATTGTCCATGGAAATAACCCAATGCAAGAAAATTGGTGCAACAGTTGAGGGTTTGTATTATTAAGCAGTAATTCTGAATACAATCTAGGATGACCTACTGGCCATCCATATAGAGAAAATAAATGACATAGAGTTAGTGATAAAATGACCTCAGAACTAAAAATGGAGATCTCACACTGACCCAAAATGGAACTGATAAGCCCCATGTTGCCTGTGTAGCTTCTATGCAGATGTGCATCATACTGGCTCGAGACTACGTCACTCCCTTTCCTTGATCTTTCTGCTGGTTGGATGTTGAACTTCTTGCCCTCCCGTCTCACACCCTGACTCTAACTGATCCTCAACAGAAAATGTGGATCACTTCAGAGGCTCAGCGCTACCTGTGAGTGGGTCTGTGTTGCCCATTGTAACCCTCAAATACATCAAAAAAATATTTTTTTAGGAGATGCAAGTGGTTATTTTACTACCATTGTAGGTCCATCTTAACTCTCAATAATCCAAAGAGATCAAATCTAGTGAGACAGAAAGAAATTTTGATCCCTTTTAAAACTTAATAGATAGGAAATTAAGATGAAACTAAACTATATTCCACATAAATAAAATAAAAATAAAAAATAATAACTTACAAGTTTTATTTTAATATAAGATTTGTTTTCTTACACAAAATTAAATATTTAAAAAAAAATTACATTACATTAAAAAAAAATTGTAAAAAAATATAATTAATATTATCATAGTGAAAGTGTTTATTTAATCAAATGAGCATCATGAAATTAAGCATCAATGCTCATTCATAGTGAAATTAAGCATCAATGCTTTTCATAGTGAAATTAGTTATGAGAACGTATTTCTAAAATTCAAAATATAAACCAAATTGGTGATACACCATCATTTCTTTTGAACTTACAAAATTTTAAATTATATAAAATATAACTTTACTTAATATCATTACTTAATTATTCATCTATTTAAGATCCTCATCTGAAAAAATATAATTATTTTATTACTTTCAAAGCTGTAGTAATTCACCATAAAAATGACACTATAATTTGTTTTATTTAATCTCTTTATTGGATTCACCTAAACCATTATTCACGAAGGTTAATTGAGTTCAATCGCACTGTACGTTCAATTAGATTTTGAAAACGATTACACGGCAAAAGCATGTGATAAAATCTGTACGGTTGTCAAAATATTTGATAACTTGGGTACATAATTTTTGACAGAATAATTTCAGTGTGATCCCAATAAAAAATTAAAATAAATTATCAGATTTCGATGGATATCATGCATGGAATCCCAGAGAAAAAAATCATAAGAATATGCACGTTACTATGAACAGAAACATCTGAACCGTAAAACAAAAATAATATAAACCAGTCAATCTAAGGGGGGTGGCAATTTCTGCGTGGCCATTTTAACTTCAATCGATGTTCTGGTGGCCATAAATTGGTCATGATAATAAGAACAGCTACTTCTTTTTTGGAAGTTCAGAAACATAAGCTTTATATTAATGACAGAAATGGAAATAAAGTACAACCCACTCGTGAACAATAAGCCTCTTTTGAGAATCCATTACAAATGATAATAATGTATTTTACACTATTTTACTTTAAAGTGGAGCGCTGACATGATGAAGGGATTTCCATTGGGATTTTAACAGAAGATAGATTACAAATGACACGTTTATTCAACATTATTTTATTGAAATCCCTTACACAAATAATCAATTGTTCCAGTTATACATTCAACTTTTTGTAAGGCTGAGCCTCTTTTGATAAATATGAGTTAGTTTACTCATGATATGTCTATCATTTGGTCGGTTTGTGTATGTTTAGTTCGGTTTCTGTAGGTTTAGTTCACGTCACATTTCAGATTCACACTATTTGGAAATTTTTGTATTCTCTGATATCTGTCCAAAACACACAAAAAAAAGAAAAAAAAGAAGAAGTAATATATGGGGAAATAACAATTATACACAGAGACACAGAGTGAGACACATAGTGAGAAAACAAAATAGAGGAATGTTTTTATTCATTGAACTCAACTATTCTTTATTCATTCATCTCACTAAACAGAAGAAAATACATTCATTTTAATACAAAATGGTTGAGCCTTAAAATTTTAATGTAATTCAATACAGGAACTGATGTATATCAACCAAATTTCCTTCGGCTATGACTTGTTGTTTGTACATGACACAACGCACAAAAATACATAAAACTGAACTTGAAATATTATGGGTTCCGCCTGTGAAACCACATTGCATCCATGTCCCCCATCGCAAATCACATATTGACTATTTTATCTTTTAACTTTGCGCAATATAGGAAAACCTTAGGTTCTTGTGATTTCTATGTGCGATGGTACTCATCGCATCACAACTTAAATTGCTTACTTTGCCTGCGCTATCCTCGTGAGCTTGCGGGCGCTTATGTGCGCTATCCTCTTGAACTTGCCATGTTCAATTGCAATCAAATTGCAACTCAAATAACATAACTTGCAGGGGGCTAAAAGGTAAGTCCTAAGATGTGTGAAGTGAGAACTTGCGGGCGAAAGAAAAATTAAAAAATAAAATGTGCGAAGTGTGGGTGCGCTAAAAGGTAATTGGTAAAATATGTGAAATGAAAAATTTATAATTTGCGATGTGCGATGACGATGTCACATATCAACATCGCAGGGTTTCGGTGCGGGCGCTAAAAGGTAAAACTTGAATCATGCGAAGTGCGGTATGCAGGCGGTTAAGCGACGGGGAGATAGAAAATCGAAAGGTAAGGAATAAACATAAATGCAAAGGTTTGTGGTGGATTGGTAATGCGGCAATGGTTGGTGGGTCCCACTGATATCACATTGAAGGAAATATAACTTTCGGTGAAACATTTAAGAGTTAAATGCTAAATCTTGCGGGTTGTGATTTGCAGGCAACATGTAAGTCAATGACATGAGTTAAGAAATTAAACGCAGAGTGGGCTTGGGTACTCTATTTTTGGATTTTGCGTGAAACGCCTTCGGATTTGAGAGACTAGGCTTTGTCCTTCCCGCAACAAAAAAAATCAATGAAGTGTGGGTTGCTGCCAGAATTGATTGATGGAAGTGGTTGGAAGTATTTCCAACACTCTGCCTTGATCACAACTGCTGCCATCAATCATTCGCAGACACTTTCTTAGATAAACAAAGCTTTTTTGTCCCAATGGCTTTGTGAGAATATCTGTAAATTGTTCCTCTGACTTGGAATGTTGCAAAACAGTTTCACCATTGTTAAATAACTCCCTCATGAAATGGTATTTAGCATCCATATGCTTTGTTCTTTTGTGGAAAACATAATTCTTTGATAATGAAATTGTTGAGCTGTTATCATAGAAAATTGTGCTTCCCTTGTCTTGTTCATGACATAAATCCCTCAACATCCTTCTCATCCAAACTGCTTGACATGCTACTCTTGTTGCTGCTACATATTCAACTTTTGCTGTTAATAATGAAACTATTGGCTGCTTCTTGGAAGCCCATGAAATGGCTCCCAATCCAAAATGAAAAAATACCCTGATGTGCTCCTTTTTTCATCAACATTTCCAGCCCAATCACTGTCAGTATAACCAATATATGTAAAATCATCAGTTACATAGTATAGAACACCATACTGCTTCATTCCATTTACATACCTCAATATTCTCTTGGTTGCTTGTCAATGTGTCCCCTTGTGTGTCTCCATGATTCTGGATATCAAACTTATTGCATACATTATATCATGCCTAGTTGCAGTCAAATAAATTAGACTCCCAACCATGCTTTTGTACAATGTCAGATTGACATTCTTGCTGCAATCTTCCTTGCTCAACTTCAACCCCATGACAGTTGGAGTTGATGATGGTTTGATGTTCTTCATATTGAACCTTTTTAAAAATTCTTCAACATACCTTGCTTGGGAGATAAAAATCTCCTTTTCTATTTGTTTTACCCCTATGCCCAAAAAATATCTTAACAAACCCAAGTTAGTCATTTCAAACTCACTTTTCATGACTGCTTTGAAATCAACAATGAGAGAAACATCATTTCCTGTAAAAATAAAATCATCTACATACAAAACAACAATAATAATTTTACCATCATTTTATTTTATGTAGAGTGTGGGTTCACCATCACACATGTCGAACCCATTTTCCATCAGGTAAGAATTAATCCTATTGTACCATGCTCGTGGTACGTGCTGCAGCCCATAAAGATATTTTCACAAATTACACACCTTGTGTTCCTGGCCTTCTATTTCATAGCTAGGAGGTTTTTCAACATACACCTCCTCCTTCAGCACTCCATTCAAGAATGATGACTTCACATCCATTTGATCAACTTTCCATTGTTGTTGTGTTGCTATTGCTAATACTGTCTGCACTGTCTCCAGCCTTGCAATTGGTGCAAAGGTTTCCTCGTACTATCTTCCTTGCTACTTCTTGTAGCCTTTTACAACTAGCCTTGATTTGTGCCTTTCTATCTTGCCCTAAATGTTTCTCTTGGTCTTATAGACCCATTTCACTCCAACAACTTATTTTCCTTGTGGGAGGTCCACTAACTCCCATGTGTCATTCCTTTCTGTTGCTCATATCTCTTCATTCATTGTTTCAGTCCACTTATCCTCTTTAACTGCATATTCAAAATGAATTGGGTAATCAACATGACAAAATAATGCAAATAAAGAATTCAGACCAACATTATTATCAACTTCTTCTTGCTCATAAATTTCGCTTCAATTTCTGAATCTTGGTCTTCTTGTATTTGTTGAAGATGTTCTCGTAGTTGCACTTAAACTCGAGGGAGTTGCTAATCCCTATGGTGTGCTTGGAGAGGCACTTTCTTGGTTTCTCAATGCTATTCTATTTCTTTCTTGTGGTGTTCTTCGTTGAGCTTGTGTAGGTGGAGGAGGAGCCACCGTTGAAGAATTACTTTCTGCAGTCCATTCCTCTTTCTCTTCATGAGACATACATGTCTTCACATTTACAGTCTTCTCTAAACATCCATCCAAAGCTTATTCTTCTATGAAATAAACATCTCTCTCGATGATTACTTTCCTGGCTTATGGATTATAGAGCTTGTAAGCCTTGGATTCATCATTGTATCCAAGAAATATACATTTCACCCCCTTACTGTCAAACTTCTTCCTTAACTGATTCGGGACATGTGCATATGCCACACATCCAAACACTCTCATATGAGTGACAAGCTACTTTGTTGCACTCCATGATTCTTCTATAATTTTGTTCATCACACTTTTGGTTGGACATCTATTTAAGATATAAGCTGCACAAGAGACAGCTTCTGCCCAATACTCATTTGTAAAATGCTTTGCCTTCAACATACTTCTTACCATGTCCATGATGGTCCTATTATTTCTTTCTGCTACACCATTTTCCTAATGTGTATACCTTGTGGTAAATTTCTTGTGAATTCCATGTTCCTTGCATAAATGTAGGAAGCCTTTGGAGATATATTCTCCACCTCTATTAGTTCTCAACACTTTTATGTAGTGTCCACTTTGCTTCTCAACAAGAGCTTTTTAGTGGTGAAACTATTCAAACACTTCAATTTTATGTTTTAGGAAACTGTTCAAACTGGTTCTCTTTTTTTTCTGCCCAAGACGCAGCGTTCACATAGCCTGCCTGGTTTCTCTATCAGTGGTAATCCCTTTACCATGCCTTTTCTATGTAACAAGTTCAAAACTGCAAAATGGAGATGTCAAAATATAAAATGCCATAACCAGTTATCATATTTCACTTCTTCTTGAAATATTTCTTATGTGACAGCTGCTAAAACACCTCCTTCCTTCATGTCTGATCTGATCTTGAGAGGAAACATTCTATTGCTTGTCATATGCAATTTTGCAATGAGTTGTCTACTTGGAGGTATATCCATGATTGTGCACACATCATTTTTTAAAACACATTGTATCCCTCTTGCACGAGATGTCCAATTCTTAGAAGGTTACATTTCAGGCCAGGGACATAATAGACATATGAAAAAAAATTCTTCTCTCCCTTCTTTGTTAGTATGTTTACTCTTCCTTTTTCCATGACATAGACCTTGCTATTAGTCCCCATTTTCACTTCCGATTTTACATGTTCATCTAGATAGGATAACAATGCTATGTTTCCATTCATATGGTTACTACAACTTAAACCTAAGAACCATACATATTCTTATTTTTCTTGTGCTATATTACAAGCTAAAAGCACGTTTCCTTGGTTTTGATTTTCTTTTGTAAAATTTACAATTGGTTTACTACCCATGTCATTTTTCTTATTTCTACATTCATTTACATAATGGCCATAATTTTTACAACAATGACATTGGAAATGATATTTATCATACGTATGTCCTTGTTCTTGATTCTGGCTTGAGCCTTGGCTTGGATTTTGATTGCTGCCCCTTCCACTTGTGTTTGCAGGGCTGCTTATTCCACCTCTGTGTGGACTTCTTCCTCTTCCTCGGTTATTTGATCTTCCTTGTCCTCTACCTTGACCAAAAGACATTTATGTCTTAAATGCATGCTCCAATGAGGATTTTGTTGCTCTGTTCAATCTGTGCTCATGAGACATCAGTGATGCATGAAGCTCATCCACTGAAAACTGTGAGAGATCCTTTGTCTCTTCTATGGCCACTACTATGGAATCAAACCTTGATGGTAGACTTCTTAAGACTTTCTCAACTATTCTC
The DNA here is from genome assembly GCA_034641835.2 of Pinus albicaulis. Lineage (NCBI taxonomy): Eukaryota > Viridiplantae > Streptophyta > Pinopsida > Pinales > Pinaceae > Pinus > Pinus albicaulis. Next base: position 10,162 of record JAXQQM020067657.1, read on the forward strand.
CTTTCCTCAAGTGTCTGACCATGATAACTTATTTGGGTAACCAACCCAATCACATGTGTAAATAATGAGTCTATATTATCGGACGCTTTCATACAAAGAGTTTCAAAATCTATTCTCAGCATTTGAGTTTTGTTGTCTTCACCTTTTCCATGCCTTGGTAGGTCTTCTGGAGGGTATGCCATGCCTTCTTGGACTTTGTTTCTGCTGCAACCCTTGGGAAAATACTCTCATGTACTGCTTGGAAATATAGAAGAGGGATTTGGAGTCCTTCTTCTTATTATCTCTCAACAAATCTATTTCTGCTTGTTTCAGACCATTATATGCTACTGCATCTGATGGTTCTTGGAAACCATTTTCCACCAGCTCCTAAATATCTTGTGAAGAAAATATGGCCTTCATTGTAATGTCCCAATAATAATAATTCTTCCCATTGAACTGTGGTAGTTGGATATTTGTGAGGCTTGTGCCTGATGCTGCCATCTTGAATTTGTAAACAAAAAAAATTCTCACTGCTGGAGAATCCGCTTCTCAAAACAACCTTTCAGCTTCTTCAGTAAAGAACTCGTTCTTTCACTGAGAGCCTAAACATACTCTGATACCATGTTGGAAATTCTTGTATGCTCTAATCACTGTGAAGAACATACAAAAAAAAATAGAGAAGAAATATATGCATAAATAACAATTACACACAGACAGACAGAGCAAGAAAACACAGGAGAGGAATATTTTTCTTCATTCAACCCAACTCTTCTCTATTCATTCATCTCGCTAAATAGAATAAATTACATTCCTTTTAATACAAAATGGTCGATCCTGAAAATTTTAATGTAATTCAATATAGGAATGGATGTATATCAACCAAATGTCCTTCGCCTCTGATCTGCTGTTTATACACAACACAATGTATAAAAACACATAAACCTGGACTTGAAATATTATGGGTTCTGCCTGTGAAACCAAATCACATCCATGTCCTCCATCGCAAATCACATACCAACGATTATAAATTTTAACTTTGCATGATATGCGAAAACCTTAAGTTCTTGCGATTTCGATTTGCGATGGCACTTATCCCATCACAAATTAAATTATTTACTTTGCAGGCTCTATCCTCTTGAGCTTGTGGGCAATTATGTGCGTTATCCTCCTGAGGTTGTCGCGTGTGATTGTGATTGCACTGCAACTCAAATAAGATAACTTGCAGGCGGCTAAAAGGTAAATCCTAAGATGTGCGAAGTGCGAAATTGTGGGTGACAGAAAAATTAAAACATAAAATATGCGAAGTGTGGGTGCGCTAAAAGATAAGTGGTAAAATATGTGAAATGGAAAATTTATAATTTGCGATGTGCGATGACAATATCGCATCTAAAAATCGCAAGGTTTCAATGTGGGTGCTAAAAGGTAAGACATAAATCATGTGAACTGTGGTATGCGGGCAGTTAAGCAACGGGGAGTGCGAAAAGAGAAAGGCAAGGAATAAACAGAAATGCAAAGATTTGTGGCAGATTGGTAATATGACAATGGTTGGTGGGTCCCATCGATATCGCATCGACATAAATATAACTTTTGGTGAAGTGCTTAAGAGTTAAATGCTAAATCTTGCGGGCTGCGATCTGCGGGCAAGAGGTAAGTGAATGATAGTTGTTAAGAAATTAAACACAGAATGGGCTCGGGTACTCTGTTTTCAAATTTTGCGTGAAATGCCTTTGGATTTGAGAAACTAGGCTTTATCCTTCCCGCAACACAAAATTCAATGAAGTGTGGGCTGTTTCCAGACTTCATTCATGGCGATGGTTGGGAGTATTTCCAACAGTTCACTAGAAAGGCTCAAGATGAAAGTCATCTTTGGAGAATGACAGTATCAAAGTGCATCCAAGTTCATCCTTCCATCCAACACTAATAACATTTCAAGTGCCTTGGAAACTACTTAACATGGCACAAGATCTACCTCATTCTATGTCGAAATAATGTGGTTTATGGGGCTCTATCAACCCCTTAAAGGATTCTCTATTGAGTCTGTCTACATGGATAGGGACAGGACAGCTCGCTGGCATTGTTCTCCTCCACATCACTCCCATGGAAAGGATGGGGAACATAAACTGAAAGCTCTTGTTAAGGCATGGTCTTCTCTGCTGATAATGGCTATGGCTTCCTTTATCACTCATAAAATTGTGAAACATTTATTGATGTGGTCATATAGTTCACTCACCAAAAGGATAAGGTCTCCTTATCCTTTTCAATGTGGTATAGGAATTTTTTTTTTGCATTTTTAACCTATCCTAAGTGTCATTATCACCTCCATATATGTCATTTCATGTCAAATCAGTCCTCATATGGTGTCAGTTTTCATTCCCCATGCATTTAAAATAAAAAAGGGTGCATTTGTTAGTTTTTCAAACTTTTGTAGTGTTTTACACAAAAAAACAATAGTTTTCACTATGAAACTACCTAATAGTTTCATAGCGAACCTGTCAAAGGTTAAACTAACTTTGATATGAAAATATGTTTTCTAACATGTCTTGTCAAATTCTCTATGAAGTGTCATTCTATGATTGGAGGAGTTAGGGTGGAGGTCATTCAAGTCTATTATGGTTAATTCAAAGGTACATAGCCATGTCTGAGGTCATCATTACCTTTTTGGGCATGTATGTGTCATGATTGAGGATGATCTGTCAGTTAAACCATAAAAACTCACCTCAATTAGCATTTTTTCATATTTCTCTTTATATTTGCATGTAATTCGATCCTTGGAGAGATGCTTCATCAAGACAAGCAGGTTGCTGGAAAATTTTAACTTTGCAAGTGTCACCAAGCAAGTGAGACTGTGAATATTATAAAGCACCCATGGCTTCTTTTCCTTCTTTTAAATTAAATTATAAAGCACCCATGGGCTTCTTTTCCTTATTTTCCTTCTTTTAAATTAGGTATGAGCCCATGGAAATTAATTTACTCAATGAAGACCCAACTGCCATAGAGTTTTTCAGAAGAACCAGTTTCTTGTAATTCTGTCAGAGGTTGCAGGGCTTTCATCTACAGGTTTCCAAGGATTTTACTACGAGCTTCACAGGAATAGCTTCAAAATTTGGAATTTCGAACCTTACAGTGACACTAGAGAGCATCTCATCAACAACAGGAATCCATAGAGGAGGGGAACAGTGGTTTAAATGCATAAAATTCACAATGTAGGATTGCAAAGAGTTCATCAAACCAGAACACAATGAAATTTATCTCACAAATGCTATCCCTAGGAGTTTCATGAAGGATAATTATTCAAAGCTAGTGATGGTCATCCATAAGTATTTTACCTATGAAGGAAGGTTTCACATGGTCTAATCCTATCATTTTATGCTTCTTCTACATTCTTTGGGTAAGAGGTTACTTGAATTGCATTTTTATTTATAAAAATTCTAGGGAAAATGTCAGATAAGGTTCAAATCAAAACAGAGGGCAATGAAAATTCTGTTTTTCATTATGGTTTAATTAAGTTGTTGGTGTTAGAGGAATTGAGGAGGTTAGACAGAGATTGGACTTCCTTATTGTTCATGAACGGTTTTGAAATTGATTTTTTCACTCGTAAGAAAGCCTCTAAACCTAGAAACATTTCATCACCTGTTGTGGCAGAGGAAGTTGAAGAAGGAAATATATTATCTCCTCCAAAACTAGTGAGCATGGAAGTAGAACCTTTGCAGACTACTAACTGAAACAAAACTTGCAACACAAAAGTAGACAATCAGCAAAAAAGGTAGCAAGAGAGTCACTAGGAGCCAGATAGTGGCTAAATGAAACTTGGAGGATATCCTGCATGCAATTGACATTGAAGAATCACTCATTGTGCAAGTTGAAGTCATTGAAGATGGAGGAAGAAATCTGAAGAGAGGTAAGACTGTTAAAAAACTAGAGTTTGTAGGTGATGAAGCTGGTTTCATTTTTCAACATAGAAATCCAATGACCATACATGCAAGGAAGGTCATCTAAAGCAGCAAAGAGACTGAGAAAAATAATGAAACTTCTCAACCACCAAGCATCATAGATTTGTCTTCACCTATAAAATAAGAACTTGTTATCAAACAGGGAAAGGGTAAAGAGAAAATTATTAAAAAATCAGAAATTGAAACCTTTAAAGAGTAGTTAAAACAGGCAGGTAAATAGATGTCAGTTTTGAAGAAAGAGGCAAAGAAACATAGAGCTAAGAAGGTTCAGTTTGAACAAATGAGGAAAATATAGGAATATCAAGTCACAAGTGTTTCAAAAACCTTGGAAAATACAAAAAAGTTAACGAAATGGTCTTAGCCATTGAGAGGGGATGTTAAACATGTCAGGAGGATGAATTTTCACTCACAATCCAAAAATATAGCATTAAAGGACAAAGTGCAAGATCTTCAGGAGCAATTGGATTTGATTCATGTGGAGTTGGAAAAGAAAGGATTGAAGATGACAGTGGTAGAAGAGACCATTATTCAACTGATTGTAAATGAGGAGGAAACACCAAAGGAATAAAAATTGAGATGGAATATGTTTTAGGAGGTTCATAACATGCAAAGAACCCAAATTTTGTAGGTGGAGAATAGTTTTTGGAGACAATCTTGAAAACAACAATTTCTGGTTTTTTGCAGAGTTTCGTAGCATACCTCAGGCTTGAGGCCAGAAACATGGTACAAAAATTCTTGTAGGTGTTTTTTTGCTTTAAATATCAATTTTGGCATGTTTTATGGAGGGATATCAATTGTTTATAAGGTTTCATGACATAATGAAGGTGTTGTAACAACAAAGAAGTCAAAGAGATAGATGGAAAATACATTTTTCACACGCTACTAAAACTCACTACGAAACTGCCTAAATCTAGCTTGTTTTCGTAGTGAGTAATGTTTGAAGAATTTTGAGAATATCAACATCACATCAGCCAGTTGGAGACCTCCAGCATGTCAGTGGACTTTATCAGCAGAGATTTATGACTCAAAGGGTGTGCCACACATCCATCTCATCAGTCAAAACAATGTTTAAAGAGAATGTCATCCATCCCTAAAAGGCAGGATTGTGTTCCACAAATATAGGGGTTCTTTGAATATGTAAAGTGGTGGTAGATTATGGTGATGTGTCCTTTGAGCATGTTCAATTCATTATGTAACCATTATTTAACTATTTCACTGATAGGACAAATGAATGTAATAAATAGGAGATAGAGTCCTATTAGGAGTTTGTTTTCTTTAATGGTTAGCTGTCATTTTTCTGTGTCTAGTTAGTTGTTTCTGTTATGATAGGTTTCAAAGTAGAATTCAAAGATCTAACCAGCTAGGCAGGTCCACTACATTGTCCATAATGTCTATTTATAGACAAAACATCGAAGAGAAAGGGTTTGGAGAATATTGCACCAAATTGTTTCTTGTATGTTTTATCCATTATCAGTAAATAAAAAGTGACATTCTAATTCCAGACCTGAGATTATCATGAGGTTTTTGATGTGTTATTGAAAATTTTACTCTATGTTTAATTACTTATAGTAGATTTCATCTCTAATTACTCAGAATTCATAATATTATTATCCGATTTCCTTTACTGGTGAAATGACTATGTTTTCCTATGTTATGTATGTGAATTATCTCTGTTAAAAACCTCTATCTACCTCAGATTCCATGTGAAGAGCCATTTTCAGAAAGATTACTGATTTTTTACTCCATAAGACCAATGGTAGCAAGCCTTCATTTTTCAACCTGCAATTATACAAAAACAAGTTACAATTCCATAGAGTTAGCCATCTAGTAGTATCCTTACTGAAAATCATAAAACCCCTTTGATATAGCCCTCTCAAACTGAAGAGGCTAATATTCAGTTAGAAGTGGTTTGAAAGAGTTACATTGAGTTGATTGATGAGCAGCCAATCAAGATCAATTTGGTGGTAACAACTTCTCTGTAAGTATTTATCTCAATGTTATGGAAACTTTTTCCCCCATCAAGTGTAACTCTCTAGTTTTATTGTTGTTGCCTTATGGAGATAGGCATTTCTTAACTAGGATTAGCTGCTAATAATCTGAATGAAAATAATAATGAGTCCCATTATGAAGGTTTGGTTGATTCCAGGCTGCACAACAAGGCTGAGAACATCATCTCCTAACATGATCCCCAATTTTTTTTTTTTCCTGCACCATTGAATAAGTGATTGAATATCAAATAAACTCCACCCTACTATGCTTTAATAAGAAAAATGAATATCATAATTGAATAAGTTTTATTCGAGAAGAGAAAACCTGAGCAATAATTTCTCGAGAGGCGCCGATTACGGTGAATAGAGTGAATGAGGAGCCTGGTTCGGAGCAGTATCCCTTGATTTCATAGTTACAAAGGTTCATATTCCATCTCTTTGTAGTGTTTAACACTACTTTGGAATAGCATTTATTTGAAAACATTTCCAATGCAGACTGTATAATGCTAAATGTTGGCTTAATCCCACACCCATAACAATCTCATGTAAATGCTTCCCGTCGATCGTTAAAATTAAATCTCTGTAAAACCCACAAACGTTTTCAGGAAAGTACATTAGAAAAACTAAAAAAATACGTTCAATGTGCATGACATTGGAATTCATCAAATTGAGTAAAAATACGTTGTGGCGGATAGTGAGAAGAACGTTCCCCATAGAATCGATGAGAAAGTGTAGGCATTTGGCATGAGATGAGTAATTCTTAACTCTGAAAACAAAATTTCCTAAGGAATCAAATACTGTGAAACAATTAGAAATGACATGAAGATGAGAGATCTCTTCCAAACTGTGAAGGTCATGTTAAAATAGTTAATTAACTCCCGCATGTAGAGTTAGACAATCAGTTAAGTAAGCGTTGATTTAGTCGCGTTATGTGATAGATGAATCTCATGACACTACAAGGAAAAGACCCTCTAGCAGATGTTTTTGAGGAAGCCCTTATAAAAATACCCCAGACATTCATTTCTAGGGAAGGTTGTTAGAGGAGGTTGGTGGGTGGAGGTTTTGCGAATGTTTTCTGCTCAGTGCGCTTATCATCCAAAACCGCACCGGTGTGCTCAGAAAGACAGAGCACTAGTACACACAAAACATTGGCACACCGGATACTGTGTGCTCCGTACACACCTGCTCGGTGCGTCATATTAATGTAGAGCACTAGTGCTTTACAACTCTTTCGCACCAGTGTAGCTTAAAACACCGCGCCAAAACTAAAACTTCCCGGTGCGGTATTAAGAAACCGCACAAGTGCGCCTATAAAACCCTATGCATAGAAACATGGTTAAATAAATAAAAAATTACGGCCAAAAAACTACATTTTTTACTTTTCTCAGTGCTCCAGAGCTCTCAAGCATCGATGCAATTTATCCTTGTCTGAGCCACCTTGACATCGGTGCTCCCATTACACCTATTGCATGCACTACTATTGTGCATTGCCCACCAATCTCTAAGTTTCATTTTGAAAAACTATGGTCAAAATTTATTTTGTAAATTCTATAGCCAATATGCCTCCTCCATGACTAAATGTACAATTATTTTTCTTGTTTTTCCATAATTAAGATTTTTAGCACGTTAGAATTTCAAATAACCTGAAAATTAACCATTTAAAAGAAAAACAAAATTGTCGCATGGTGCGCTCAAGTCGTTCGGCTCGCACTGGTAAGCAGTGTTTTCTGTAAAATTTATAGTGCACACCACAACCGGTGCTAACGATATTCGCACTATTTCCGAGGTGGTAACGAAAGGCACACCGCATTATTTTAAAATTTAAAAAAAAGTGTGGTGTGGTCATTTAGTCGGTTGCACCATTGACCATGTGGAATAGCGACAATGCAGTGTGTTGAAAGAAATATATTCCCCAGTGTTTTTCAGGGCACCACATTCGGCATTCTGACAGGGTCAATGGTGCGACCTTGTAAAAGACCACACTGTTGATGATGTAATTAGTCAGGAGGTCGGTGCGTTGACACAACTATATGCATTGGGTCGTAGAGTTTAGTCAGCGCACTGCACTCATGACACCGTACATAATCAACGGTGCTCTGAAAATTTTTAGGTGCACCACCTATGGTGCATTGAATGTCATCTAGGGCACCACCCCTTATGCATGACAATCAAAAGGTGCATCGGAACTGGTGCATGACTATTATTTGTGGCGTAGCGAATGTTTTTTTTTTTTCAAAAAAAATTATATATGTATATTCCTAAATACATGTCTCATTTAATAAAAAAATTATTTAATATGTCTATCATTCAGAGAGAAGAGGGGGAACAACAGCAAGAATTGGTGGAGCAATATGACAGGGTTCGCCTGTGGGAGGCACAAGAGAGGGAGAGATATGCGTACCCTCGCCATATTACAACAATTACCCAGGGGCTCCTAAGGCAGGTAGGCCTCCTCAAGTTCTATGAGGAGGCTACTTTCCTAAAGGGCTATGGTGTGTTTTTGAGACATCTTATCTGTAGGTCGAATTCCCACTGCCAGGATTTCCAGGTTTGTCCAAACCAGTGGTACATGCCCATTGAGGAGGATATATATTTCATTACATGACTATCGAGGAGAGGGGTTGATTTTCCTTTGTTTCCAGAGGTTCTAGCTGGCTGTGTAGCGTGTTAGTGTCTGGATATGAACCAAATTCAATCCTTTTTCGACATAAATTATCAACCCCAGGGCGTTAGTTATTTCAAGGCTAACGACAATTTATATGCAGATACAATAACTGTGGTCTGCTGTGAATCATAGGTCTAATATATAACACAAATATCATTGTAATAGAAATAAATCAACTTCATAAATAAAATATCATCCACAGCAATTAACGTAACTGTAAAAACAATTAAAGAATCACACAAAATACAATACTGAAATAAAAGCAAGAAGAACGCAACACCTGATCACAAGAGTGGGCCCAATTCTTGGATCGGGGCTGCGGGAACTCAAGTGTTATAGGAGAAACAACGAGCTGCTATGTATCAATTAATAAAAAGAAGAATAATTACAAGATCTGTATCTGTGTAAGGGTCCCCTGATTCGCAGCCCGTAGGCTTCTTTATACCATAACCCTGAGATCCCCAAATTTCTCCGAACAACTCAATTGTTACAAAAATATACATTGTTACAATGACAAATGGATTTCCCAAGAAGAAACTGTAAGGAACCCAAAGATAACACTGATACATCCATGGATATTACACTGTAGCAGCAAATAAGGGAAGTGCTGGAAAATGATGGGCTGGGCCCTGTCTTGCAGGCCTAACGCGCCTGTTGTAGCCAAATATGGAGAAATATAGGAGTTAATACATAAAAAGGTAAAACCTCCATGACAATTACATCATTAATCAAATGTCCCATAAAAGATAGGAGAAAAAGTTTTACCTCATGCTTTTAAGATGAATAATGGCACAAAGAGATAGAAAGGTAGGGTAAAAATGAGAAAAGAAAATATACAAATATGGTGCCAAACATCTCCGTCGACTGATCTATCTGCATGTCCTCATGTAGCTCATCGTCTCCTCAGGTCCGGATTGGATTGGCTATGATTGGCATGAAGCTCTACAAGGTCATATTCTACAACCATATCTGTTCCTAGTGGCTTATATCCCTATGCCAAAACAATGTCTTTCCACCAGTCAGGTTCAACATTATAAGCAGGAGTATACTGTTTAGCTGGCAGCCATAAAAGGGGAAATTGAAATCTCAATCCCATCCATCTGACCCCACAAGTATGAATACATACTACATAATGCGGCATTATTTCCAAGGCACGTGCAAAGTTAGGAGCCCTGAATGGTTCTCTCCCCCTAACGGCTGAAGAAGACAACATCCATATTTTCTGACAACTATCCAGGGCTTCCTAATGAAATGTCATAATCTGGCCAACACAAAGGTCAACACACCACTTTTGAGTTGCCATCATGTGTTCCTTTCGGCCCTTAATCTATAGAAAGGTATAATGTTTATTGTAAAAATTTGCGGGCTGACCATGCTCTCTTCTTACCATTAATGGTTTTTTGGCTTGATTTTCTTCAAATGTATCCCAGGCCTTTCTCCATTTAATATGTTTGATGGTATAGGAGGTGAAAGCCCTTAAATTAATGTCCCCCATGAATGGAACGGGGTTAAAGGACTGATCATGCTTTAAATAATATCCATGCATGTAGAGCTCACACATTAAATGTTGTCCTATAACATCATCAATTTTTAAAATACGGAGAAATTGAATGGGGTCCTCAATTTTGTACCAAATCTCCTTATATATACTTTCAAGACAAAAGTAAAGAAAATTCTCATGAAGGAATAAGGCATAGCTATGTGCAGGAGGTCGGCAGGCCATTACCTGCTGTGCTAGGGAGAACATATTCTCCTTATTTGTCTTTAACAACTGAATTTGTTCTTCCAACTATTATATCCTAGCCTTCTGTTTGTCCTGCTTCAGTCAAGCCTTGTATAATTGATCTATGTACAATGTAACTACTCCAGCAGCCTGTTCCCGAGCCCTAGCTATTTCTTTCTTGTGTTCACTTGCTGCAGACTGCCATTTCTGAATTTCGGCGGCCAATACGAATTCCCGACCTTCAAACAATTCTTTGATTGGGCCAATCTGGGTAGTCGCAGTGGAGACTTCCACCTTCAACTTTATTGACCTCCATTTGTATACCTTTACCTTCCTTTTTAAACGTGACACTTGCTTCTTCAAACTCCAAACTTCTCTTTTCAGTCTCATGGTTTCACTGAATTGCAGCTAGTACCTCGTTTTGGGAGGTAACCTTATTTTTTCGCACTGTTCAATCCATTCTTGTTTAACAACGAATTCAGGGTCTGGACCTACCATAGGCTCAGAAGGCGGCGGAATACTACCAGCATCTTACCTCGATTCTTTCATCAAAACCTCTTGGCCGGGTCCTCGACCCACAGGTCCTTCTTCTTCTAAATTTCTTCCGAAAACTTCTGCTGCTTGGCCGGAAAATTCATCGACACTTCTCTATTTCGATATTTTTACAGGAACTATTTCTTCCTAGTGAACCTCTAATTGTTCTAATTCAGTAGTGTCTAGGCCAACCTTGGTTGTGTCAACAAATTTTAATATTGGGGGAACAACAACTTCTTCCACCAACCATTTAGGCGAGTGAAATCCCCTTACCCCTCTGGGCATCATGGACTGGAACGGAGAATATGGAATGGATCCCTCATCATCATTCCCGAGTTGGACTGGGACTTCATGCGTTACTACCTCAACTGGAGTCGATGCTATTTTTTGTGGAACAGTATTGACCACCCGACTCATTACTTCTCTAACCTCTTTTTCCCCGGAAATCTCCTTCGTTTTCATAGTTGGTACCAACCCTTGAGGTCCAACATTGATTCTGTGGGTCGACTCCTCCTATTTCATGCCGAATTGGGGGATGGTTCTTATGTAACACCCCCAACTGTATCAACATCCATTTTTATCGGGGAAAGTGATGTTGTTTCTTGCAAAAAATCATCACTTTCCATTTATTTGTCTTAAATTCCATCCCTTTGTTCTTCATTGGCAAAGGTTTCCGACTGTATCACAACATCAATTTGCTGCATAATGTCCATAATCCCTTCCTCTGTGGGCTCCTCAAGAGAAACTAGTTCTTGTGTGACAGCTTCACTTGTGCAACGAATCAGCTCTTCCATTCTGCTTTCCTTTTCCATGTCTTTTTCCAGTGAGGCTGGTTCTTATGGAACAGCCTCGTCCTCGTTGCCGACTGCTACTTCCATACTAATTTCTTCAGGTTCCTCCTGATCAATCATCATCTCCTCTTCCTCGGGTTCTTCCTGATCAATATCTGTTTCCATTTCCTCGGGTTCCTCTTGATTCATTTCCTCTAAAGTTTCCTCTTCCACCTGACTAGCTGGAGAGGCTGGCTCTTCTTCTCTAACAGTGACCATAACTGATACCTCTTCTTCTGAGGATCCACAGAGTTCTTCCCAAGAACCCGTAGCCTGCTTATTTCATGTGTTTGGGCTTCAAAATGTCATACAAATATCACTCATTACCATACCTTTTTCACCTATGCTTGCATTATATCACTGATTATTCACCACCATGTCACTTCATTTTCCCTATTTTTCACCATTAATGGGTCTCATTTATATCTTCCAAATATTATCTATTTTTAAGAATTTTTAAGAGAAATTCTTGATTAAATATTAGAAAATAATATATTTTACTTTATATATGGAAAGTGGATTGTTTTTGTGACATGTGTGGGTGCCAAGGAAGCTTCCAAGACACATTTATGTGGCCTTGAATGATAAAATTCGAATTTGATAAGATAAACCTCAAGGAGAAGATCATGATCTCATGGAGAAGAACAAGGACAAAAGGGGGTTATGTGTCTATATGGTTGAGAGATGTATGGAACTAAGGAGAGATTAGTGGATCATCATTATGATTTTGTTACTCATACTATTGTATAAATAGGAGTACAATCTCCTCCATTTGTAAGTTTTGTAATCTTAGAATTTTGGAGTATGTAATCTTAGAAGCTTGGAGGTGTAAACTTAGAGTTGGTTTGTAATGGATATTTTGAAATAAAGAATCATACTTTGATTTTTCCTCTACATCTGAGTCTCCTTTGAAGTGGTGTGCTTGTGGAGTTATGGAGGGCCCCCATGGCCTCACTTCCATACTTATTTTAGGTATAATTTAATTTATGTTTTTGTTTGATTTCAGATTTTAAGTTTTTATTAGATGTTATAATATTGGAGGAGATCCTAAAATTCAAGTGTTCTTGTAAGAGAACCTTAGGATCTTGGTGAATGTTAGATCTAATTTTATCTCATTTCAGCTTTTAAGTTCTTATTAGATGTTATAATGTTGGAAGAGATCTTGTAGAATATTTTCTTGTAAGAGAACCATAGATCTCGAACAATTATTAGATCTAGGTTTGGAAGAGATCTTGATGAATATTTTACTGTAAGAGAACCATAGATCTTGGAAAAATTAGGAATATTTCTAGACCTATAGGTGGCACTTCTAATTTTACCTTCCCGGGTTGACATTAAATGAACTCTGATTGACATCATCAATTAGAACCAAACAACATGCACGACCAATAATCGCACTAGTCCATGGTTAGAGAGTATTGCCATCATCCGGCAGGAGTGCCGAGAAGCCTATGTCATATGCTACAGTTGTTTTAATAGAAACAATGGCATGTTTAGGGAATGCTCCTGATTCTGTGGAAATCAGAGGTGCATTAGAATTTTAAAATGATAATTGAGCAGAGTTGAGGCCTGACCCTCGCAGGTAATATATTTAATCACGAACCCTGCAACTTTGTTCCATGGATACTGTACAGTTCTGTGCTCGTATCCGCTGCCCAATTGAACTACACTTTCTTCTTCCCACATTTTTTTTTTAGGAAACTCCGGGAGAGAAACCTTTCGAGAAAACCATTGCTGCCCCTATTGTCTGAGCCTGCTAACCTCTGCAATTACTTCCTCTGTAACAAGAAATTCCATACCTCTAACCCAAGAATGATTCTCCTCTAAATTGAGTGTGAATTCAATTGTGATACCTCCATTGAATCCCTGCAATTTGTCAAAGTAGACATCCCAACCTGCGTCGACAAAATTTTTCCAAACCTCTGGATTTCTACAAACTGAAATAGTGTTTTCAGGCTCATGCCGCATATCCAACCCACCCATACTGTGGAGACTTGTAGTAGCACTTCGTGTAGCAGCAGACTGTTGGGCAAGGTGGTGGATACCGGATTTGGAGGAACAACATAGTGAAAGTTGACAGGTGGTAACGGTAAATACGATTGGTAATTCTCAAAAATTGAGAAAAATCATAAAGGTGTATGGTAAGTGTAATAAAATAGGAATAATAATTACTCGTATAGGATAGATGATACATTTTGCGAATCCCAATAGGTTTAAATGATGGTACCTCATATTGATGTGATCTGTAAGGTGTACCATGAGTGAGATTTCATTCTTAACTTATGGGGTAATTATTACATTGTCCTTGGCATGTACAAGTCACATGGAGGTGTACCTAACATCCTACCTGGATGATGGGATGGTGTAAAAACATCCGGTATAACAGCATCGGAGTGAGAGCATCAGTGTAACAACATCGGTGTAACAACATCTAGTGTAAAAACATCAGAGTGACAACATCAGTGTAACAACATCGGTGTAACAACATCTGGTGTAGCAGCATCGGAGTAACAACAACCAAGTAACAACAACATGAGTAGCAGTAACCGAGTAACAACATCTGGTGTAGCAGCATCTGAGTAATAGCAACCAAGTAATAGCAACATGAGTATTCCTTGATTTTATTTTTACTCCTTAGTCGTAGCTCCTGCAAAAAGACAAGAAAATAGAACAAAATTCTTTATTATTATTATTATTATTATTATTATTATTATTATATATATATATATTTTACAAGGGTGAAAAGGAAGTATTCTCTACACTGATAACCTTCAAACCAGATTTCTCAGAGAGTTGTTTAATGAAAGCATCCTTAGAGGCCGGCCAGTGGTATAATCTCAAGCGATGCCCATTGACTATAAAGGAGGTACATGTATCATCAATTGTGAATATCATGACTATTCCATTATCAAATACAACATTCGCCTCATAAGGTCCCATCCACTGAGTGCAAAGCTTTCCCTTAAAATCCTTAAAATGAGAGTCATAAAGTAGTGCCCAATATCCACTTTGAAACACCTTGTTTCTAATAAATTTATCGTGCCATTTCATCCTCTGCTGCTGAATAGTTGTAGTCCGCTTGATAGCCATTGAACGTATTTCATCAAGTTCATTGAAGTTGAACGTTAGTCATCTCTTGAGCATACGATAGATCTGCTTAAACTTCCGGTATGCAGGTGTGCTTGTTCAAATTCAATTGGAAAACAACGGAAGATTTTCTGATAACTCAAATGGTATTTGAAAACTAGTTGTGTTCCATGTGTTCGTATGTGCCCATGAAACCTGCAGAATTTTATGGAAAGCCCAATCTCGATGATGGTATGCCACAGTTTTTGTCAAAATATTTTCTAATGTCTTATTTGTGCTTTCCACTTGTCCATTCGCCCGGGGATGGTATGGAGATGTCACTCTATGCTTCACCCCATATTTTTGCATAATATTTTCTATCTTGTGTGATGTGAATTGTGCTCCTCCATCTGAAACAACCTCTCTTGGAGTACCATACTGAGCAAAAAATTCTTCAAATAGAAAATCTAAGACTACCTGCTCTGTTACTTTCGCAACTGCTTTGGCTTCTACCCACTTAGTAACGTAATCAATACAAACCAAGACGTGGAATTTATTCTAGGATGGTGGGTTAAAGGGTCGAACGAAGTCAATAACCCATTTCTCAAAAGGTTCGAGAACTAGCTGTGCCTACAAAGAAATTTCATCTGCTTTACCAGGCTACCCCATACGTTGGCAACTATCACACCTCCTAACATAATTTTGAGCATCACGAAAAATGGAAGTCCAGTAATATCCCATTTGTAGCACCTTATGGCCTGTTCTTTTGTCCGTGAAATTCCCTCCACAAGGGCCATCATGGGAAGCTTTCAATATTTCGTAGATATCATCTTCAGACACGAAGCACTAGATCTGCTTATCTGCTCCTATAAGAAAAAGGTACCCTGCCATCCAAGAATATCAGGCACTATGATGAATAATCTTTCGTTGTTCCCTATATGACAAATGAGGAGGCACTTTTCCTGTAGCAAGATAGTTATCAATATCTGCATACCACAGAGGTTTAGTAGAGACTGCAAAAAGATGTTCATCCAGGAAACTGTCTTCTATTGGTGTGCATTCATCATTATTATCCATTCTAGATAGGAATCAACTACTACATTATCTTTTCCTGGCTTATCTACTATTGTAATATCAAATTATTGAAGCAATAGTAACCATCTCGTAACATAGCTAGGAGTAATGGGTTTATTCATAAAATACTTGATTTTTTCGTGATCAGTATAGAAAATAGTAGAATACCCGGTGATGTAGTGTCGAAACTTATTGATAGCATAAATGACAGCTAAGAAATCTTTTTCTATCACTGTATAGTTTAATTCAGCAGGAATTAAATTCTTGCTGACGTAGTAAATTTCATGCGGTGTTTTGTCTACTTGTTGTCCTAAAACAACCCCTATTGCTATTTGAGAAGCATCAGTATGTATGTGAAATGGTAATGCCCAATCAGGTCCTCGAAGGATTGGGGCCGTGCACACCAACCCTTTAATTTTCTTGAAAGTTGTCCTGCCTTGGTACGTCTCTTACGGTCTTCATTAACCATAGTGATCTTTTTTAAAATAATTGAAATAATGGATGTGTTATTTTAGCAAAAATTTCTTCAAAGCGCCTATAATAACGAGCATAACCAAGAAAGCTACGTACCTGTGTGGGTGTTTCGGGTACCGAAAAATGTAATGTTACCTCTAATTTAGCCGGATCAACTTGAATTCTAGCAGCTGAGAGAAAATGTTCGAGTACTCCTCCTTCTTCCCTCATCATATGGAATTTGACTGTACTCAATCATACATGGGTCTATTTACATATTTTGAGTACCTTTTCCAAATTTTCCAATCCCTCCTGAAATGAATTCCCATATGGAGTAAAATCATCCATATAGATTTCAACACTATCATCGACCAAATTAGAAAAAAATCCCAAGATTTCCCTCTGGAAGGTAGTAGGAGCATTACACAGGCCAAATGGAAGGACCCTATATGCAAAGGTTCCCCATGGGCATGTGAAATTTGTCTTATCCTGGCCTTCTGGGGCTATCTGGATATGGTTATATCCACTGAATCCATCTAGGAAGGAGAAGAACTTCTTTCGAACCAAGGTGTCCAGGACTTGGACAATGAATGGAAAAGGAAAATGGTCTTTTTGAGTTGCCTTATTTAATTCATGTAATCTACACAGATCCACCATTTACCATTCTTTTTGGGAACGATAACTAGCAGGGATACCCATTGGATATATGAGATGGGATAAATGAATCCTACATCCAACAATTTCTGTAAATTATTCTTTAACAATGTTTTGGCTTGAGAAGTTCATCCTAATTGAAAATTTGTCTTCGAGGAGAAATATTCCTTAATGTAAATATGATGAGTGCATGAACTAGGCAAGGATACCCTTCATGTCATTATAATCACAAGCAAAAGGTTCATGATGTTAAAAGGACTTTCAAAAGTTGTTGTTTAAGTTCAAATAGATTAAGGTTGATATTGATATTTTCCTTGGTTCAATCTCAAGTAGAGTACTATAATGGAATGGGGTGAGATAACAACTATGTGTCTTTTGATTTCGATGTTTTCCTGCCCTGTGACTCCGTGAATTCTAGAATGGCCAATTCGATCGAAATAGGCGGAATCATTAATGAAGGTGTTAATGGCATCATCTTCCGTCTCTCTTTTAAGTAGAGGCACAGACGATGATAAAAATTGGTCTAACATCTTCATTTTCAGGTTCGAGCTCTTCTCAGAGTAGAGTTTACGAGCGGTTAATGATTTTAGATGAAACCGCTTCACGGTAAAGCTTGAGGTCCTTTATAGCTGTCATTTTATATAATCTGTCAGGGTAAGAAGCATCTGTAAACGTACGGAACGCCAGCAGGGGTCCTTTAGAATCGATGGGTGACCACCTACGAAGATCGGTACGCGATGTGAGAGGTCCATAGGGTGTGCCATGGTCTGAGTGAAGTGATCACATCCTCTAATTTCCCTACTAGTTCAATACATGGTCTGTCTCACTGCAAGTTCTAGAATAGTGAGAAGGGGTTGATTTAATATTTCCAATTAAAGTATTCGTTATTTTATTACTGATAATGTTAATAATGCTCCCAAATCCACTAGTACATTTGGGATTTCAATCCCATTAATTTGTCTTGTTAAGAATCGAGTTCCGGGATCTCGGTATTTTACGGGCATATTTACACCTAACATAATATCGGATAATTACGCCTATTATTGTAGTTAATGGGTCCTTAGGCTTTCTACCTGGTTTCTTTGAGAAGTATTCTTTTAAAGTCTTTGCATAAATAGGTACGCCCATCATAGCTTATAAAGAGGTATCTTAACAAAAATATTATGTAGTTCCCATAAAAAATCAAATTCTGCTTGAGGGTTTGGTTTGCTCAAGGTCAACATTTCAGGATATGGGGGAAATGTTAAATGACCTTGATTAGGAACATACGAAGTTTGGTTCCTAAAATTACGATCTACCCATTCTCACTCACTTATTGTTTATTACTGGATGCTGTGTTCACTATCGAGTTTGTTCTATGATAATAGGTGAAGTAGGTGCATCTGCCAGTAGGATATCGATCATCTGAAAAACCACCTAACAGTGAAATCACATGAGATTGAGGTTAAATGTTTTGTTTATTGAACCCCATTGTTATTTGGTTGGGTTGGGGCAGAGAGCGGGGTCTAATTCACCAGGTTTGCGGTCATAATGAGTTAGTAAAGTTGTGTGGAGCCTGCTTTGTTGTCGAGTGGGAGAGTTCACGCCAAGTCTAATTCCGCAGAAGGATTCAGGCACGGCTTGAGAACCCATTCTACAAAGAGGATACGATGTGGTGTTTTGTGGCTAAAAATCGTGCAGATTGGGGACCCATACTGAAATTCTAAAAATATTGGGATGGAACATGGAACATACCTGGATTCACCGTCAGTGGTCAATCTTGCCATGGCCTTTTTTGTCGCACGAAATATAGCTGGTCCATTGTGCTCTCCTCGCTTGCTCCCTGAAAAACCACTTTCAGCGCGGGAAAGGAAGCACATGCACTGGTCATGTGAGTCTATTCGCATATTGCGCAGGCTTCCACCGTGTTCAGCGGACATTCCTTCAAAGGGTGTTTCTTTCTGCACCGAGGGAAGAATATGGCCATCGTTTTCTCCAGCTCCATCTGCTTCTATTTTTCCTGTAGAGTGTTCATTTGGGATGATAGTGTACTCAGGATATCGGTCCTGAGATTATCAAACAGATTCCCAATCTCTGCTTTTGTGACCCCTCCACCAGAGGTCTTTAACGACTGAATACCCTGTCCACTTCTTGCATCCCCCCTTGCACATTTGATATAATAATCACAGATAGTTTCGAAATTTTCTTTTGAAATATCTCCTTTACACATTATATTCAGGAGTTGTAGAGAGTCTTCTCTGAGTGCTCTAAGAAGAATGATTTTTAAAATGTCCTTATTCAATTCATTATGTCCAGACCTCTGCAGTATGTATTTAAATCGTTGTACACAGTCCTCCATATTTTCATCTTCCTTCTGTGAAAATTTAAATATTTCCTCCTTAATGTCACGAGACGGGCAATAATCTTGATATTTTTCGAGGAAAGATTTCTTCATTTCGTCCCATGAAGTAATCGTGCTTCCCCCTAAACCCATATATCATCTCACGGCTATCCCCTTTAGGGTAGCAGGGAATATTTTCAATTTTTGAGCATTAGTCATGTAGTCATAACCTCAACAAACAATATCAAATTCAAAAAGGAATGTGTCAGGGTCCTCCGAAGAGAGCCCATGAAAACTAGGCAAGGTTGTCAAAGGTATAGGTCTCATTGGTGCATCGCCTGTAACACTACCTATAGGAAAATCAATGGATGAACTTACAAGTGTTATAAAGATCTTCAAATACTCACTTGGAATTTCATTCGGTTACGGTAGGTATACGAGTGATTCGATGGAAAGTGGTTTGTCGCCCACCAGTCCCTTCGGTGACTCTGGGTCAACTCTCTCTCTTGGGATCGATTCTCTTGAGCTTAAACAACAATAATTCTTCGTTCTGGTATTTTGCTTGCGGGAAAACCCTCTTGATTATTATTTCGATTGGTATCGTCGATTCTTACAGTCCTTTACTTGCCACTTCTTGCTCTTACTGTTGATAAGGATTTCTCTTTCCCTGTTACCCTGTTTATTAAATCTTCTGCTGTAGAATGAACATCTTCTGGTACCTTGGATGGCGCTGGTTATTCTACAGACTACCCTTCGGACTTCGTTTTAACCCTAACCCTAGCAGCAGCACGGGATGATGCCTTATATCTAGATTTTTCAATAATTTCCTGAATATACATATTCCTCCCCAAATCCTTCTCTTTCTTTTGGGATCTTCCTCTACCCCTCTTGTTCGGATCTTTTTTCATACAAATTATGGAAAGGGTTCATTAAAAAAAATCAATCAATAGCTGAAGACCCGAAGTAGGAAATATAACTTCCTCCCTGGGACAAGAGAAGAGATTCACAGGAAATAAAACAAAATAACAAAAGAAAAGAAATCAGAGTTTAGGACATGGAGCAAAGTAATAAAATACCCTCCCCAGGACGAGAAATTGGCCCCTAAAAAGAAAAAAAACAAGAAAAATAAAAACAACAGGAAAGAAAAAATGAACTACACCCAGGACTTAGAGCAAGGTTTTACAAAAAACCTTCCCCAAGATGAGGATTTAAAGATTTTTTTTACAGAAAACAAAATGATACAAGAAACAGAAAAGAATGAAATCAAAAAGAAAATACAAAGCACTTACGCTTAGGAGTTGAAGCTAGGCAATAGATTCCCACCTCAAGATGAGAGATCAGCTCTGAGATCTAATGTAGATCTTGTTCTTTCACCTATTAGCCTTCCCCAGCAATGACACCAAAATTTTGGTGTCCCAATATGAACCAGATTCAATCCTTTTTCCACATAAACCATCAACCTAAGGGAATTAGTTATTTGAATACTAATGACAAAGTATATGCAGATACAAGAACTGTGGTCTGCTGTGAATCATAGGTCTAATATATAACATGAATATCATTGTAACAAAATAAATCAACTGGAGAAATAAAAGAGCGTCCATAGAAATTAATGTAATTGTAACAAAAATTAAAGAATCACACAAAATACAATACTGAAAGAAAAGCAAGAAGAACGTAGCACCTGATCACAAGAGTGGGCCTAACTCTTGGATCAGGGCTGTGAGAACTAAAGTGTTACATGAGAAATAACGATATGCTGTGTATCTATTAATAAAAAGATAACGTTGATACATCCATGGTTATTACGTTGTAGCAGCAAATAAGGGAAGTGCTAGAAAACAATGGGTTGTGCCCTGTCTTGCAGCCGCAACATGCCTGTTGTAGCCAAATCTAGAGAAATATAGGAGTTAATACATAAAAAGGTAAAGCCTCCATGACAAGTACATCATTAATGAAATATCCCATAAAATATAGGAGAAAGAGTTTTACCTCATGCTTTTAAGATGAATAATGGAACAAAGAGATAGAAAGGTAGGGTAAAACTGAGAGAAGAAAATATACAAATCTGGTGCCCAACATAGCCGAGAGTCATTTAGTGTACTCCAAGAGATACATCAGAGAAAATTTACTGTCTCCTTCAGATTTTCAGGTCACTAGAGGTCAGTTATGTATTGGTGCATTCAGTATTAACGAGGTGCAGTGCTTCTCACTTCTCATTTCGACCATTTCACACAACACCAGTGACGGGAAATGCATTAGTTTCTCACTTCTATATTGTGTTGATTCTTTAGTACAAGAGCCACGACTTGTCCGGTGGTCTGCCATTTTTTTTGCGGCAGTTATGTACAACCTTAGATAGATGTCATGCTCATGCACAAGGGATGGTCAACTTCCCTTTTGCTTCAGAGCTTTTTTTATTATTTTTTGAGAGGTTTCCCGAGGTGAGGCATTCTTTTGTTTGGAAGCCTTGTAGGCCAATTTTCGAGGCATGAATGCAAATATGGGGGAAAATGATGCCCAAGAAGGGCGAGACTATGTTTCCAGCGAGGATATCGCATAATGCACTGGAGTTTCTAGCCAGTGTTGACAAGTTTCATCCCTTCATTATGGTCCCCTATCCTTATGCTGGATTGGATTGGCAAGCGTGTCCCAACATCATCTTCACAGATGATGAGTTTCCAGATGATAGAGGTAATCTTACTGTTTTATTTAAATTTATTCTAACATTTTCTTTAACTTATTTTTATTAAATTGTGTAATGAAATTGTCAAATTATTGTTGTGTATTTGTATGTATTTTGTAAACATTGGGTTTTTTGATGGTGAGGACATGTAGACACCACCACATGATCCAGGTGTGGATCCTGATGATGATCAGGGATTGCCAGATGCCAAGGATCATCAAGAGGCCAGTGTAGAGAGACGTGCTCCTACTGGTGCAATGGTACCACCTTTTGCTAAGCGCGGTCGACTTGATATTAGATACAGGATGGAGTTGGTCGACCAACTCACTACCTTGATTTTTTAGGCGGGCGTCAGGCCCGCTCATATGAGAGACATACAGGCCGATGGTATGCTATCACAAATCTAGAGAGGCATTCCGTGTGACATGTACAGGCTAATGCGGCATGTCATAGGAGATATGACCTTAGTTAGGTAGCTGAGGAGGACCATTGCACATTATAGGTGTGGTGGAGGCGCAGCACGTGATCGACAGACAACGAGCAGCGAGACATCATCTCATGATTATTCACCTCGCGCCACGCCAGATGAGCAGCCTCCACTAGCTTCTAGAAGCAGCCATCATGGAGATGAGGATGGACCATCGACCGCGTCCATTCAACAGCCTGCAGCATCCAATAGTACTCATGATCATGAGCAGGCTAGACAATTGACCGTCGAGGCTGCACCATTGACTGAGTAAACCTCAACTAGTACTACTATTGATTTTGTACCACCAGCTGATCCATGACATTTATATTACAACTGTATATTTTTAACATTATTCTTATATATATATATATATATATATATATATATATATATATATGGTCCATGTATTTTATGTTCATGTTGCAGTTATACTTAATTTACATGTTAGTGATCATCATGATGTGTATATTGTTAGGTCATATTAGATATTTTCATTTAATGTGCAGCTTGCAAATAGATGTGTATGTGATAGCATGAGTTATTTGACATGAGATGTCTATTTGATGTTTATTTTGTGATGATGTTATACAATGTTAATTGTGTTTTGTTAGATGATCATGATCACGATGATGTTAGCAAATTTGAATGTGTTTTTTAGTCGAATATGATGTTTGTATGAAGGTTATCATGGTCGTGATGTTTATTAATTAATTTAATATTAAATTACCATGATATTTATTAAATATTATGTCATGATTGTAATTGAAATTGAAATTTTAATGGTATGTAAAATTGTAAAATTGTATTTGCATTTGTAATTGCAATTTTAAGTGTAATTGTAATACTTAATTTATTGTGAAATGATTGTAATTGTAATTTTAATTGTAATTGTATATATGAGAAATTGTAAAATTGTAATTGTAATTGTAATTATATGTAAAATTCTAAAATTGTAATTGTATCTGTAATTGTAATTTTAATTGTGATTGTATGTAACATATTTGTAAAATTGTAATTATAATTGTAATTGTAGTTCTAATTCTAATTCTAACTGTATGTAAAATATTTGTAAAATGTTAATTGTATTACTGTGAAATCATTGTAATTGTAAAATTTTAATTGTAATTGTAATTGTATGTAAAATTCTAAAATTGTAATTGTAATTCTAATCATAATTGTATGTGAAATTGTAAAATTGTAAAACTGTAATTGTAATTGTAATTGCAGTTGTAATTTTAGTTGTAATTGTATGTAAAATATTTGTAAAATTTTATTTGTATTAATGTGAAAATTTTAATTGTATTAATGTGAAATGATTTTATTAAAAGTTTTAAATTTGTAAATAATTATAAAATAATAAATCTTGAATAATATGAATTTTTGTAACACAATAAAGTTTAGAAAATAATGCAAATCAATTCATGTACTTTAGAATTATCACTATTTTATTATGATCTTACATGCCAAACAAAAGAACTTTATACAGTACGCAATTTCTAGCCGAGATTCCTATTTTTTCATCTAGTGTGCTTATAATCATAACCCACACTAGTGCGTCTTAGTACTAAGACACACCAGTGCTTCACAACTCTTCTACATCGGTGCGTCATAAAACACCGCGCCAAAACATAAACTGTGATCTTACGAACCGCACCGGTGTGCCAATAAAACCCCGTGCACCGGAACAGGGTTAAATAAAAACTTGTGCGAACCAGGTATGTCATTGAAATATCTTTTCTAAGAAGGAAAAATTATTTTGTAAAGTGCAGTATTGGAGCAACAAAGGGTTCGAATCACAGGCAATATTTTTTATGAGGAGATGAGCATTTGAGAAGATGAGAGTTCAAATTTTGGCTGAGAATTTTATAGCAGAGAAAATGAGTGATTTAAACAAAAAGACAGACAAAGACGCTTACAAGGATGCAGATGGTTATAAAGCTCGACAGAGTACAAAAGGAGAAAAGGTTTATGAAAAATCTGAGACACGCATGAAAGAGATCAATTGAGTCTCTTGAACGGGCTAACACATCACATGAAGGCAACGATTCTCATTCTTACAAAGATGGCAGGGAAAGATTGGACAGTCGGGAAATATCAATCGAGGCAGTTGATAAAGCCAAGAGGCACCATGAAGAGAAGGATTCTCATTCCCTTAAGGGAATTAGAGAAATATCATTTGACGTTGTTGATTGGGCTGGTAGGTCCCATGAATGGAAACATTCTACAGAATGTGTTTAAAAGAAACTAGGATTATTTTCCGATCTTCGATTGGCATACATAAACTTTTACCGGCAAAGCTGACGTCGCATAAAATCACATCTTCGGCTTTCAATTGAACCTGAATGGCATCTCTAACTTGTGTGAGCTATGGTCATGTGGATAATGAGGAATATCACATGGAAGGTACCCAAAGATCCAATTTTGTTAAAGTATAGGTGAATTAGCACTTATCAAAGAACGAAATTTCGTAAAAAATATGAACGGGATACACTTAAGAATTCCCTGGTTCCGTTTTCTATTGAAAATGATTCTCTCTCTAGATGAAACCAATAAAAAGTCTTCTTGTATTATAAATGGAAATCCAGTGACCATTTCTGTGGGAAGAAAAGCATAGATACCTGCAGCTACCATATTTCCACCTGCAAATTGGTTTTCCATTGGAAAAGCTAATGTAATAGCCCATTTTGCAATGCCTTTCTTCTGCTCAACCCTATACTCATTTTCTACGGGAAACCATTGCCTCCACATGTAATAATTGCATCCTTTAGTTGAAAATCAGTCTTCTTCTGCTAACAAATGCATAATGAAGGACTCGTTGTCATTGCTCCCAAAACATTCAAGGTCAGTTTCTCATAAAACAAATATTGTATAAAAAAAATTAAGATCAAGATAGAAAGCACAAAGGAGAAAAGAGGAAATTGGATGCCAAGATGGAGGAGGAAATTACAAATGAGCAAGGAGATCATGGGTCAGCAAGCAGATCATGGGGCGCCTTTTCTTGCTGCAGGTTATGGAAAGGTTCAAGTTTCTTTTTCTAAAAGAAGAAGATGTGTTGTTTTGAAAGGAAATGGCCCAAAGCTTTTCACAGCAAAATATACATTTCCAACATGTCTAATTTTGGTGTACACACGTAAAAGTAATTTCGGTGTCTCAATTGCAAATCGGTGCTAATGTACAAATAACCGCACCGGTGCATTCTAGTTTCTACGCACCAGTGTGTTTTAGTTACTACAGACCAATGTCGTGTTACAAATGGATGCACTGGTGCAGTGCTATTAAGTGACGCATCGGTGACGAATAAAGACAAATTAAAAAATTGCAACTATATTTTCATTAAGTGAAAAAAGTGGAAAATTGAAAAATGGGAGGGAAAATATTTTCGAAAATATAATCTCATAAAACAATTCTTTAAATATTAAAAACTTTTCATTATTTCACTATTTTTGCTAAAATTTCTAGCAAGAGATTCGCAAGAGACATACCTGGAGCAAGAGAGCACGAGAGCACTGTGGAGCAACGAAATATGTTTGAACATAAGTATTCAGACAATTACAATCCAAACCTCTGGTGATTTAAACCCTGTAGCGTAGAATTTCAAACGATCTCGTGATCAAATTTAATTATTTTTTTTACTTTTTCTACAAACTTTCTTTTATTTTTTCTCCGGCAGTTTCTTATCCATTTTACCCTTAAACCCTTCATTTTTTTGTTTCATTTTCTTCCTATTTCGTGATTTCAAAATTAGGTCTTTCATTTTTTTATATTGACATCGAACCCACTTTATCAGCCTTTGCATATTCCGATCACAATCCATGTCAACTCCCATGTGAATTTTTGAAAAACATGGATTTTTTTTTACTTCCAAGGTGGCCTCAAGGTGAATCGAAGCGCACTAGTGCGTTGTAATAAATGCACCACGCAAGTATTTTGTAATAAAAAATTTAAAAACATTTTTTTTAAATTAGTGCGCTATATCTAAAATAGGGCATCGGTGCTCTATGTTACGAGGATAGTATCATAAAGTCTATTATACTGTTTGTGTCCTACATTTATAATACCCCCACACATTGTACAATCTATTATACTATTTGTGTGTTGCGTTTATAATACCCCCATGTACCCACGTCGGTGCATACATCACGAAAGGTGCACTGGTTTCTTGAGATTTATTTTTTACCAGAAAATTTGACAATTTATTTATAACTATATTAATGAATGATATGGTACATGTTTCATATTGATAAAGCAATGAATGACAAGAGATCAAGTAACAAAAATACTGATAACACATCAAGAAAAGAAAAAAAGGCAAGTTCTTTGTAAATTCTTTACAAAAAATATTATTTTTGAACTATATGTAAGTTTAACTAATATGTACTGTTTACTGTGTATCATGCAAAGCCACAAAATGACAAAGCTCGATAAGATTATTTATGATCTAGGACCAGAAGAGCTTAAAATCTTGATGGAAAAATTACGAAAGGATGAATCAGCTGAATGAAAAAAATACTATCAATCCAATATGAGTTTCTTTTTTGAATTTTCATTAATAATATACTTAAAATTATTTTATAAAATGTGTCAAATAGTCTTTTAAGTCACATCTATTTAATGTTCTATAGGGACCAAAAAATCAGAAAAGGAATGTTGTTCTAAGAAAGGAAAAAAATAGAACATGCAAATGAAAATGAATTCCTCCTTAGCTCATCTGGAGTGGTGCTGGAGGTTAACGAAAGGGGGAAAAACTTTTACAAAAGTTTGAGGGATCTAGTGAAACAAATGTATAGACGTTCTTTTCACTTACAATAAAAAAACGAATCCAATGATTCCAAGAACTAATTTTTATCTAAACTACAGGAGGAGTTTCTAGATAATCGGTCAATGAGACATGTCAGAATTTTAATAGCAAAAACATACAACAACAAAAAGCAAGGAATGAAAAAGTAATATTCCTTTAAATGTTTGTCTAGAATTATTTATAAATATCACTTTCGTTATATTTACTTTTCAAGTATCAATATAAAAATTAAATAGTTTATTGTCATGTTACATTTTCAGGAAGATTACAAAAATTGCAAAAGATGAACGAGTTGATATTAGAAATATGCCAGTAGGAATGTCCAAAAGGGTGTAGAAGGATATGGTCAAATAAATGGACAAAATTGCATCACAGGAGGAGCCATCTCAACAACAAAGTGCTTCAAATGTAATATGTAATAATTGAATTTTTCGATCATTAGGTACAATAAATAAACATTTTAGCATTAAATATTAATTTTCAAGAATTTTATTGTAGAAAAGAAAAGAAAATGGAACCCATTCAACACTAAAACAGGATGACAAGGAAGAAAAGGGTTGATATCTAAGTTTGTGAGTAATTGTTAGTTCCTTATAACAACTTAAATAGATTTCATTTTTGTATTTTTTAAGTTTTTTTACAAAAATCATCATTGAATGTCTTCAAATAGGTGCTAACATACAAAGAAGAACCATCAGACGAATTGATTGAAATTAGGTTAAATATGGGTTGTGAGTATATGTTGGCATATCATAGATTAATTGTGGAATTTGTAAGCATGTATCGATCTTGTTTTACTTAGCTCCATCTATAATTAATAGAACCAAAAAATCTTTTATATTAAATATATCATTTGTTATGGGGTATAAAACTTGCAGGAAACAAAGTATGGAATTGCGCCAACAAATGAAATTTTGAAAGATGGCATGGTACATGGTTTTGAAAGAATGTGTATATTTTATGAGTCAATTGTTGCTATGTTACATCATTTTTATTTTCTATTTACATTGATGTATATTATTTAATATTTCAATTTTCATTATTCTCACAAGTGTATATATACTCATTTCAGTTTATTTTTATGTTTGTAGATGGAAGGTGAAGAAGAAGAAAAAAATCAACACTGTGAACAAAACATTCCTGAAAATAACCCAAGTCATGGAAGTAGCTCTAGCAGTGACATCAGTTCAAGCGAATAATGATGATCACTATTTTTGGATATCAAAGCAAGGCGTTGTATTTTTTGAAATATTTGTCTGTGAAATCAAACATTTTGTTTAATGTAATGGAGATGGTGTCCCAATTGAAAGACAAAGGGATAGCAATAACTATCCCATTTTGTATGACAGATACTGTGTTAGTCATAGATATATATATATATATATATATATAATAAAATATTTTTTAATTTATTATATTGTTTTCTCCATTTTCATTATTGCGTTCTCCATTGTCATTCTTAAATGCACTAATACAAATTTAATTCATATGAATATTGTTATAAGATATCTATGTGTCGACTTTTGATGAATAATGAATTTAGAAAAATCACAATAATTGCACTGTCACAGGTCGATGTTTCTAAAAAATACAAAATGAACACTAATGCATGTCAATTACTGTACACCGGTGCATTTGTATATTACAGCGCACCGGTGCATTTATACGACCTATGGGCACCGCTTAAATACCAAATCCAATTAAAAATCTCGGTGCGTTTTTGCAATAATGTGCATCAGTGCTTTTATGTGAGACTACGCACCGATGCATTTGTACAATGTATGGGCATCACACAAATACCAATACCAATTACAAATATCGGTGCATTTGTCTAATACGACGCACTGGTCCATTTCTATAAGTCTATGTACTAGTGCGTTGTGACGACCTATGGGAACTACACAAATCCCAAGGCCAATTGGTACGACTCGGTGCGTTTTATCACCGACATTGCGCTCAGTGCGACTTTATACCTTGACGTCCCAGTGCAGGAACCTTATAGCGCCCTGGGACCACCATCTAGATGACACGTACTGGTGCGTTGAAACCTTAATAGTGCACTAATGAAAATAACATCCATAATAACCTCTGGTTGCCTAGTTTTTTAGTTGTGTTGAATCTTCGTTAAAAGCTCCGCCAAAACATTCGTAACCATAAATGGACATTGTAGAAAATGTTTTTTTGACAATTTTGGCCAATTTTATAACACTAAAAACCTCCTTTGTAACCTCTGCTAGAGGGTCTTTAACTTGTAGAAAGTCAGTTAAGTGAGTGATGGTCAAGTTTAGTTATGTAAGTGTGTGCATGTAAAGTGAGTTAGGATAAATACCCTTCATCAGTTTCATTGTATCCATTGAGTGCTATTGAAGTTCATTGATTAATAGAAGAGCCACAACTCGTGTGTTTTGTGTGTGAAATACTTGTGTTATTTTATGTTTATATCATCTTCCTTTCAAACAAAATGGGATTGGAGCTGAGGATGGATCACAAGATCCATGGGTGAGAAGAGCCATAGAAGAAGGCCAAAAGAAAAAGGCTGGATTTTTTTTTTTAAATTTTGCAAAATCATTGAGCGGATAAAAAGTGCGCAGGTCTGCACGTTTTTAGTGCAAAAAAGGCGCATGTACGCATCTTGATTTTCTAAATATAAGTATGTCATATAGTAAACAATGAAAAATTAATCTAGAAATGGTCTTATTACATCATTCATGACTCTCATGAAAGTAGGTGGAGAATTGTCTAGAGTGAATGGCGTAACTAGCCACTCAAACATTCCTTCTCTAGTTTTAAACTAAATTTTCCAAATTTCTTCCTTAGCTATTCTAACTTGATGATAACAACTTCATAAGTCTAAATTAGTGAAATATCTCACATAATTTAATGGATCTAGCAAAACATAAATGTGTGGGAGTGGGTAGAGATTCTTTACCTTGATTTTATTCAATGCACAGAAATCGATGCACATGCACCAAGTCTTGTCCTTCTTTGGGACAAAACAAACTGGTGAACCACATGGAGATGTAGATGGGTGATGATATATTTTTTCATAAATTCTTGAATTTGATTCTTTACTTCCAAACTCTCCATAATTGACATGTGATACATACCAATTTTGGAAGTGTAACATCCTATTGCAACTGAATCTCATGCTGAAATGTTCTCTTGGGAGGTAACCCACTTGATTCTTGAAACATCTAGCCATGCTGACTTACCAAATCAAGCAAATCAGATTTAAATTTTCCATCACATCTTTTAAAATAGTCATAGTCAACATCATCCTTTTTCTTTATCATGAGAGTAGAAATGTTTTACTTTCATTAACTAGCCTCTTCATTTGCCTTGCATTAACTAAAGAAATATTCAGTTTTTTATGATGATCTCTCAAAATATACTCCACCCCATCCTTAAGAAAATGAAATTTTTTCTCATGGGGATAAAACACCGCCTTCCTGTCATAAAAATATGGACTTCTCAAGATAATCCCGGAAATTTCAAGTGGAACCACATCTAACTCAACTTCATCAACAAAGTTTGCAGTAGTAGAAAATCGAAATATGCATTTCCTTATCACATGTAAATTGGCATTTTTAACTATCCAACCCAAAGGGTATGGTTTATGATGTAGTATAGTTTCAAGGTTAAAATTTTTGATGAATTCTTCTGAAAGCAGGCTTCCTTGTGACCCACTATCAAACAATGCATCAATATTTCTTTGATTTGAAATCACTCTAACATGGAACAATTCTATCCCTGTGTCTTCATTTTCAGTGTTCTTGTGACTATTTGAGGAACTAGTACTTGCTATGGATTCCTTTACTTTGTTAACCATGGCTACAATCTTGGTCTCATCTCCAGAATCGGATCTAAGATCTTGTTGTGTGGTGGCAACCATCTTTTGTTTCCGTTTATTATTTGGTTTCTTTGGCCTTAGTTCAGGATGTAGTTTCCAACAATGGGCTTTATCATGCTCCTCTTTGGAACAATGTTTGCATGTGTTTTTCGCCCCTTCTTTCTTGATGCTTGCATTCTTTTTTCCCTTCCATTTTCCTACCTTCTCTTTTCCCTTACCCTTGAATGGCTTCTTCTTACTACCCTCTTCCTGAATGTTATTTCCCCTTGCTTCAAGGTGTGTGTCTTGCACACATACTTCATCTAAGTTGTTTGGGTTAAACATACAGATAATATGTTTCAAGTAGGGATGTAAACCCCCAATTTATTTCAATAGTGTGTCTTATGGATTCAATTTTTCTCCTAACAACAAAGCCCTCTTTCTAAACTCATGGGTGTACTCTTGAACAGTTTGGCCTTTGTGTTACCTAAAGTTTTGTCAAATCTTAATTTATTTTTACATATAGGCTAATGTATAAAACTGTATTTTAGTGGAAAAAATGAATTCAACCCAAGGAATGGATATTTTACAATGAATTCACATTTCCTCTTAAGTCTTTCCTCCCACCAAACAAATGTTGCTCCCTATAGCCTGAATTAAGCCAACTGGATCTTTATGTCATCCTCTTGTAGATTCTGAATTCTGCAGTATATCTCTAATTGACGGATCCAATTATCTAACTTCTCTACATTTAACTCACCATTGTACATGGGAAGTTCAAACTTGATTTCTAACTTGAGCAATGGAGTTTTTCGTTTTGGGATTTTTGAATGAGTGTGAGTGGTTTTTGTGGTGGAAGTGGAAGATGAAGATGTTGATGAAGATGATGAGGATGAGGATAGTGGAGATGGAGGTGGGTTTCCTCCACTAAATTTTTAACTCTTCTCTTCATCCTTTTTACCATCTGAGGATCCTTCTCCATGTGGAGGCTTAGAACCTTCCCCTGGTCTTTCTGTAGTAAATGCATCAAACATTATTTTAACCATTCTTTGAATGTCCTTGAAGTATCTCTTAACATCCTCTTCTTCTAAATGTCCATGAGTCTCTCCAACACCTGACATAATGGCTAATGAATCAAGCTCAACTTCTAATACTTCTACATCTTGAATCACTTCATATTCTTGTGAAATTTGTACCTCTTCGATATCAACTGCTAGAGATAGAACTTGATGTGCTTCAAGTGAAAATTTGAGTAGAAATTTTGGTGAAGAAGATGCTCTCTCAACTCTCTTTCTTCTTTTCCTAATCTCAGGACTAACAACCAAACGCTTCCCTTATCCTCTTTGCAACTTAAACATTGTAAGCATCACAAAACTGCAACTATGAAAACCCTTCTTGCACAATCTCAAGAAAAGAAAGCAAATAACCTTTAGCAACCTTGTGCTCTGATACCAACTTGATCTGAAATTGATTGTTAGTTAATGTTGTGCTAATATGAATTTCAGGATTAACATGAAAGTGCTTTGGTTTTCTTCTTATACAAGGGTTTATACATGTGCTTATGATTGATAATTCAATAAAATTAATGAGATTAAGTGTATTTCATGAACTTAAAAGCATGGAAACTAAATTTTGAACAAGAGCATATAAAAACACAACAAGAAAAAATAACAAAGTCAAATACACATGGTTTTGATGAAGGATTTCACCACTCCTGGGCTACATATCCTTTCTCCAAGTTCATAGCTTGGACCTTTGTATTATCTTAAATTGTGCAATAGTTTTGTTTACAGTCTCCTATTGCCTCTGGAACCTGCTCCAATGGCTCCAAAACTTCACAATCCCCCAAGAATGACCCTTTATGAGCAAAACTTGGTTGAATATTTCCTCAGTGATGGAAAAACCAATTGTTATTATTATTTCTCCACTAAATCTAGAAGTCCTCCGTTTAACTCCACTAAAAGTGGAGATTCCCCACCTTTGGTGGGTCCTATAAAACATCCGCTAAGATAAGCGCACACTTAAGTTGAGTTAATCGCATATTAAAGTGTGGTTACAGGCACATTTAGCAATAAGAGCTTTTAACGCAAACCTTCGGATTAACGTGTCCTAACCAGGAATTAGCATTAATAAAACGGTTTAAATGTTGTTTAAACTTCATCAAAGAATAGTTCCTAGGGCATGGTCAAAGCACTTTAGACATGTGGGAGGGGGTTGGCCCCCTCCGAACCCCCAACCATAGAGTGGATATAACTTAAATATAGGTGGGATTCTATGTTTAACAAGGTTCATGGCGATGGTGAAACGGTTGCTGCTGGCGTTAGTTTGAGGGAGGTTGCAGGGTTGACACCGACCTCCACCCCTCTGGTCATAATATTCTTATTCAACGCAACCTTTGGGTCTTGGAATTTGGTTATAATATATGTTTGTGAAATGCATATGCACCCATAACCTTTGATTCAACCTTGGTATATAATATAATTTCACCACTGGTATTTGCATTCTACTTTGTATAAAATTAATAATTCCATCCAACTGCACCGCGTGGCCCTTCTCCATTGGCCTGAAATTCACCATTAAAATAATAATCCACCATAGAGGAAATTTCAAACTTAGGATTAGGAGGAAAAAAATCAACTTCCCCAAGCAACATTGGTGAATCTGATTGTGACACTTGTCACAGTGTCACTGGCTAAAATCTAGAGAATATTCTCTAAATATTCCTGAGGTGTTGGATGGACAACCAATTCATCAATCTCGCACTATTCTGCACAATTTTTACCTATTTGAGAAAATGAACAACAAATGATAACTTACTTATATGAACTCGGATTTTGATGAAGCGAGTTGCATTGGAATCTTGGTGATGAGCTCTATCTGGTCATTCTAGTTTGGAGCATTTATGAGCACTTTCATTTTTTAGATAAATACCAAGCCTCTGATCAATGCCAAATAGCTTATATTTTTTTGATGAGAATGGTATATAACTTTTTTTTACTACATGATAGTGACTTGGTGGTTAGGGTTATGAAATTTAGGCATGATTTCACCTAATTATGATAGTGTGTTGTATAATGTCTAGAGTGACTATGCATATGCGATTGTATCAATGAATGACATTTTTTTACGAGTTTAGTGTGTGAACATGTTAGTTATATCTTTTTATGGATATCATGGCCTTATTTATGATTGGGTGTTGTGAAGTTATATCATGCTAATCTACATTGACTTTGTAGAAAAGACAGCCTCCCCTGAGGTAAATTAAGGTATGAATTTGCCTATGTCATATACTTGGTACTTGACTATTTCATTATGTCGTCTATTTGGTGTTTGAATGTTTGGTGTCTCTTATGTAGATGATTTTTTTAATTTTTTATTATTTTCCTGATATGAGTATGTATTTATAAGATTGCATGAATAGATGATTTGGTTTTAATATGGTTGTACTAATGCAATATGTGCTGAGGAAACTGATATGTACTTGCATATAAGTAGGTGATATTTGTGGAATTATGTATTATGAATTATGACTATGATTTGATTGTTAACTACGAAATGGCTTTTATTTCTAATAAAGGTAGATTTTAAATTGATAGATATATTGTATTGATATTTGGAATATATGATTGACAAGTGTAAGCAAATGCAAGGAAACATGCTAGAAATTAGTGTGACAAGGTAATAGTTGATGTGTTTGCATAAGTAATGGTTGGGTGATGTGACAATACATAGTAAGACTCGATTGCAATAAGTTAAATGGTAACATAAAGGAATTGGGTAAGAATTACTTGGTATATTTTTGGAAACCATAATTCCAAAAAAATGAGTTCTTTGAATGGAAACAATAAGTCTTCTTAACTATGATTTCATCTGGGATTATGTGGATATGTCCTAGATTCTTGAACATGTATTTGCCACGTATAAAAACTAGTTTCTAGTTATAGCTATATTTTTTAAGGAATTTGAGTTCCTTGAGAGGTGTACATTTTCAGTTACAAGGAAATGTGTTTGGACACAACAAGGTAAGGTAACTAGAATTTTTTTATGTATAGTTATGCACTAGAATTTATGTGTCTATGACAGTATGATGCAGTGGACTCCATGGAAAAAGAGAATGCCATGAAATCTTGAAGAAGGCTTAGGTTGAGCTTTCCATTGGAAGAATTGGAAACCCTGGGTTTGAGTCATGGTGTTTGTTTCTAGTCTTTTTCTTTTGGTATTTTGTGATTTGTTGAGCCTGATTTGCGGTTTTGTTTATGTATGGTGCAAGGCCTTGCCACTTTGTTGCAGTTTCATATTTATTTTAGTTTTCATGGTCTTCTTATTTTGTGTTATTTTTCTTTCCTCTTATTTTTTGAGATTATTTGGAATTGGTTTGGGAAAGAGGAAAGTTACTGGAGATTAGTGCATCAATAATCGCAAGTGAAGGCAAGAATTTGACAACTGATTGGATTGGTTGAGTCCATTGGTGTAAATGGATGGTGGAAGAAAAGTCATGAGAAAGTTAACACGAAAGTTTAAGTAAATGTATTTTAGGCCTCATATTCCTTGGCTATGATGGGAATGTTTTTCCTCAATGTTGTGCATGTTGGGCATGAATAAAGGGAGTTTCTTCACCTAGAAATTATCATATACAGTAACTATGTTATGATCATGATTATGATAATTTTTATTTATGTATATATGCATGCATGCATGTTCCTATATGATAATATCATGATTTCTTGATGCCATTTATATGTATATATATGTTTATGTATGTCATTGTGTGACAGGATCATGATTCTTATATGCCAACGATTATATATATGTATGTATGTGTGTATCTATGTCACCGTGTGACGGGGTTTTCAAGGATCATTATTGTGGAGTAATGATTGCGTATGCAGGTGAATGGAATGAAGAAGTTCCTGGCTATGAGGAATCAAGTGGCAGAGTCACCTTGACGAATTTATGAGGTGAGTATCATGTCGACATGGATTGATATTATTTTCTTGTACTATATCTATGTTTCTGTTATGGACAAGTAATGTTTAGGGGTACATGAGTGAAATGAATTTAGTGTGATCTACTTGTGGCTAGGACAAGCATGGATAAGAAAGTAGAAACAAGGTTTCTTTAGGCATTAGTGTGTCTTCTATGGGTGTGCAATCCTACTGTTGTGTTTATCTTATCCCTATTCTGTATTCAGTGATTGTAACTATGGTGATGTGTACATGTAACATATGTAGTATTGTGTAC
The DNA here is from genome assembly GCA_034641835.2 of Pinus albicaulis. Classification (NCBI taxonomy): domain Eukaryota; kingdom Viridiplantae; phylum Streptophyta; class Pinopsida; order Pinales; family Pinaceae; genus Pinus; species Pinus albicaulis. The sequence continues at coordinate 46,421 of JAXQQM020067657.1, forward strand.
ATCTGATGCGGTATGTATGTTGTATATATGGTGTTGTGTGCATATTGCATATGAAGTCATAGGAATAGATGGTTCTATGTATATGTTGGATATGCGGTCCTGTGTACATATCATATTGTGCACATGTTGGATATGCGGTGTTGTGTGTATAGGGTGTCGTGTGCATGTTTTATATGTGGTGATGTACACATATGGTGCTATGTACATGTTGTATATGTAGTGTTATTTACATATGGTGTTTTGTGTGTGTTTTGCATATGGTGCTATGTAGATATGGTGTTGTGTGCATGATTATACTTGTGGTTTTGTTTACACGTTCTATAATTCGTGTTGTGTGCAGGTGGTGTCGTGTACATGTCATGCATGTGGTTTTTTGTACATGTGGTGTCGTGTACATGTCATTAATGTGGTACTATGTACATGTGGTGTGATGTACATTTGGCATTGTGTACACATTGTGTAAGTAGTTTCATGTACATGCGATGTTGTACAAAGGTTTTGTAGGTGGTGCTATGTACAAGTGGTACTGTGTACATGTTGTTCATAGGGTACTAGTGTACATGTGATATTGTGTGCATGTCATGCATGCTAGTATGTATGTGCATGGTGTAGTCGTGGTATCGTGACATGTGTATTAATTGTGTTGTACTCTGTATATCTATATCCATTGTGTTGTATTTTACACTGGATGTAGGTGTATGTGTTGTGTTGTACATTGGATGTATGTGTATGTGTTGTGTTTTGTTGTGCTGTACATCAAATCTAGGTGTATGTATTGTGTTGTGTTGTGCACCATATGTAGGTGTATATATTGTGTTGTGTTGTACACCAGGCGTAGGTGCATATATTTTATGGTGTTGCATGTTATGTATGGTTATATGTGTGTCATTCACACTATGTGGATGTGAACATGGTTGAGGAGAAGGCATTGGGTGATTGTCAGGTGTGGCAACCGATCCGGCTTTTCTACATAAATAACCAATGAAGAAGTAAGGACTGATCAAGGATAAGTATGAACATTTTATTTCAGTTTTATTATGAATGTGATATACGATTATGACTTATTATGGTTGCATGTGATATATTATTTTGGTTTATGGTGATTTCATGCATTTCATGATTTTAATTTATGATGTTTGTGTCTTGAGCTAAGTAGATGTTATCACCAAAAATCGTACCTGATTGGCTACTGATTAGACAACTTCAGTGTAACTATTTCAAACCAATATTTTGACTGAGGCTTAGCCTCCTCAACCTGAGAGGGCTCTCTCAAGGTTTAATGATATGGAATAAAGATATATATAGATGACTAACTCTATGAATTAAGTATTGATTTTGTATATTTTCGGGTTGAAAAGATGAAGGCTAATACTACCATTGTGCTTATGGAGTTGACAAATCAGTAGGTTTAGTGGCAAGGTTTCTTGAAATGGAAGTTGAGGCAAATAGGGGTCTTAAAAAAATACAATTCACTCAAGAACATAGGCCAACACAATCATTTCATTACTAAAGGAATTCAGAGCATAGAGTTAAGAATTTTGAGTAATAGTAATGAAATCCACTGCTAGTGGTTCAAAGGAAATTTACTCATAAAACATAGAAAAACACAATCACCTCATTACTAAAGGAGGTCAAAGCATAGGGTTATGAATTCTGAGTAGTAGAAATGAGATATACTGCAAGTAGTTAAAAATAATAGGTAGATCAATAAAGCATTAAAACCCCATGTGAATCTTAGGTTTGTCAAGAAGAAAACCTCTTTGCATTACTGATCACAGTCAATTACATAAAGAAATAGATTTTGCCAAAAAGTCTCCAACCCTTGTAGAATTCAACCTCCTACTCTATATAGAACATTTAAAATATAGGATTCTTTCATCCTCCACTACAGAATTCGAATTCCCATGCTTTGACACCTATTATAACCATAAAACATGCTATTAATTGCAAAATGACAGCTAAACTGCTTTTGAAAAGTCCTAATTCTAATAGGACTAAAACTTCTTGAATATGCCTCTAGAAACCTTATCTATTCTATAATTTATGCTTTGACACCCACTGTCCCATGAATTCGAATTTTGATGCTAACCATTCACTTAAAGTCACCCTGCTGCTGATGATAAAACTGTCCTAGAAATTAGGAAACATGTTTCTTTTTTTTAGCCCTTTACTTTCATTGTCATCCTCGAGCACTTTGATCATTGATAAATCAGGTTCACATGTGTCATGTTTGCCAAACATTGCCATAAATATTTCAATCTTCCAGTTGTGCAGAAAAATATTTCCAAAATGATGTAAAAAGGTAGAAGATAAGCCTGCACTATGAATGTAGCCTGTTTTCGTAGCACATTTTGTAGCTCAGTGTTAAAATTCTCTTTTAAATCATATTTTCACTTGCTTTATTCAATAGAACCTTCAATTGTTATATCCATGCTTCCACCAGCAATTTGAAACCAAAAACTCATCAAACTTCCCCCAAAATTTATATCTAAATGTGCAAAAGACTGCTTCAGCAGTTTCGCAGCACGCTACAAAACTGCTATGCAAGCAAATTTTTCAAAACAGTCTTCAAAATTTATCACTTGGGGATGCTTAAAACTTATGAGGATTGTAAATATCTCAAAAAAATAGTATCCTAACCTCAAAAACATGATCTTCATGAAATTTTGTCCTCACCTTTCATCTATGAATTGGTCATTTTTCCTTACCGTTTTTATCTGAAAAATAGGTGTTGAGACAAAGCTTGTATCTCCTCATCCATAATGTATTTGGAGAAATTGAAGGAGGATTTTGTAGGCCACTCTATCTTGAACAAAACCTCTCTTGGTTCTTTGAAATACGTCTCCTGATGTTCAAAAAATTTCATTGAAAAACATATGTAAAACATGAAAACTCTGTTTTCTGAAAATAGTGCTTCAAAGAAAGGCTTGTATCTCCCAACTGGTAATACTTGTGAGAAGAGTGAGATAGGTTATTGTAGCTAGAGATTTTATTAAGAGAAAACTCTTTTATAATTCCAAAACAATTTTCCTTTTGGATAGAAACAAAACTTGAAGTTTGACTACTAAACAGCCATGGACAGGACATTTTGTAACAGCAGTTTCGTAGCACATTGTAATTTATCAATGGCTCCCACCTCCTAATTAATTTGAAGAAACTGAGAGAGGTTTTTGGAGATAGGTATGTGAGGAAGAAAAAACTCTTTAAAGTTTCAAAAATTAGTTTTCCTTTGCCCAGAAACACCCTTGGAAGTTGACTACTAAAACCATAAAACAAAGTTTTTCTTCATGACTGAAAAGGCCGCTACAGCAGTTTCGTAGCGTGCTACGAAAGTAGTGGTGATTTTGTAGCACATTTCCTCATTTTTGAACTAGAGGCGCTATGAAGGTGTGGATTCTTGGCTAATTGCAGAATTTCAACCCGAAACCTAATGAAATGACCCCAAAATGAAAAATATGACTTTTTAATCATGGAATGGACCTAAAAGACTTTATTTGAAATTGAAATATGAACTTTAAAACTTATGAAACTATGAACTACCCTTTAACAAGACTTAAAATTAATTTTAGAACTACTTGAAATCATGACCAAAAACAGAGTTGACACAATGGTGTTTTGAGAATTTTTGGGTGATAACACTAGATGTGATATGTTTATGCATGATGATTGATCAAACAACTAGTTTAATTTTTAGTGATAGGAAGTGAACATGATTGCAATCGTAAATTATTGATGAGCTACCAATGAGGTATGATTTGAATTTATTGCAATTCATTTTGAATCTAATGGAAATTATGTTCTTAGTACAGGAAATCATGGACATGCCCTGCTGAATGGTTGAAACTGATTGCAAGAACAAGTAGTAACAACAAAAGGAATTGAAACATGTAACACTATGCTGGAAAAAAATTTCAGGAGAAGGGCCATTGTGGGACAATGGTACCCAATAATTTCCATTTGGTAGGTCCCTATAATACTAGATCATCCCTTTAATGTTATCGTTAGTGTAGGCCCCTTATTGTTGTTGTTGTGCCCATATAGTCCCCATATTATTATTATTGTTCCCCATAGAAGCCCACTATTATTATTTTTGTGCCCTTAAATTTTTATTGTTATGTCAACTACTATTATATTGTGACCCCTTGGACTCCTATATATAGAAAGGAGGTTTTTCATTTGTATCATCCAATAATTTTTCATTTATGTAATGTAAAGGAGGTTTCCCCCTCGAAGAGGTTGGTTTCTAAGTCGTTGATCTCTCTTTTCTTCTATTTTGTGAGATGGTTTCATAACATTTGGTATGAGAGCTTTGGATTCTAGCATTTTGCTAATGCAAACAGGGCAGTTTGGAATTTTCATTATAATTTTTTTTTCTACGAAGGTTCAAAAGATCGAAAAAAAAGTCATTTGCACCGAAGTCTTGAGAAAATTCTTATAAAATTTTCAGATCTTGGTTTGCTATATTTTAGCAGATATGATCTGAGGAAGTTAGGGTTTTTTCACTCTCTAGAATTTCATCTCAAACAAGAGGCCAACTTAAAATCATCATAACTTTCATTTTAGACATCGAATTGGAATTATGTAAAAAGTGACAGAAATTTCTCGGATTTTAGTTTCTTTTTTATCAATTTCAGAAAAGAAGGTCTAAACAGTGACACATGGCACATCATACAAGTTCTCTCCACTGAAACAGTCCTTAATTAGGTCATTATTGGTGATCGGGCATATATTTATCTTGAAGAATCAAAATTAGGCCTGACCTATGGAATTAGAAAGAAGACTCAGAGGGCCACTATAGGACTGAAGATCAAATCTTGGGGATCTGAAATTATAGAGATACATCAATTCCAATATCGATCTCCTCAAAGCATGATTTTGGCATAATCAGGTTTATTCCGCAATTCTTCGTATTCACGGGGTGCGCAAAGTCAACACATTCGCACGGATTTCATGAGTTAGCAATCCATATACCTATTAGCTTATGAGTAAAAGGCATATGTGTTAGTTTTAAAAAAAGGGATTGAAATTTATTGGGATTTAAATTTTTGAAAAAGTGCTTCTTAAAAGAGGATTATTTTAAAGGTTTTTGAAAAGTGATTTTTTTTTTTTTTTTTGTAAAAGAGCTATATAAGTTAAATTTTTTTTTTATAATTTTTTTTTAAAAAGATTTTAAAATAAGGTTTTTAGAGAGGGTTATTATATATATATATATATATATATATGATAAAAGGATTTATTATAAAAAAATAAAGACAAGGGTTTTTTAAAGGAGCTTTGCAAAGCATATAAAATAGAAATTTAGGGTTTTATTAGAGATTTTTTTTTTTTTGAAGTAAGATGGCCACATCGAGTTTCCAACCACATCTTCCTTCTTTCACTGGGAAATATTATGATGTGTGGGCCATTAAAATGGAGACCATGTTAAAATCACATGATGTTTTGGATCATGTCAAGTTTGGGTTTTCAGAACCTTAGGAAGATGCAGGAGAACAGGCCCTTAGTAATGCAGAGAGGGAACAATGGAAGAAGGACAAGAGGAATAATGGCCAAGAATCTCTTCTTATCTAGTAGGGATTAGACCGAGCGGTGTTCCATAAGATAATGACCACATCTTCAGCAAAGGAAGAATGGGAAACTTTGGCGACAAGCTATAAAGGTATGTCAAAAGTCAATATTGTTAAATTGCGGAATACTAGGAGATATTTTGGAAATATGCAGATGAAGGAGATAGAGGACATCTATTATTTAATGAATTGGGTCATGTTTTAGTAAATCAGTTAAAAATTTATTATGAAGACATTAGAAATCAAAGAGTGATTGAGAATGTCCTTAGATCTTTGTCTACGAAGTTTGATGTTGTGGAAACAGGCATAGAATAAGCTAAGGATTTGGAAAAAATGAAAATCGATGAGTTGATGGGATCACTTATATCGCATGTGGAAAGGATAGACATAAATAAGGATTTCAATTTAGAAATTTCTTTAAAAATTCAAGTTTCTATTTCAAGAGGTTGAGGCAGAGGTCTATCGAGAGGTAGAGGATGAGGCGAAAGCTATGGTGGTCAGAGAGAAGGCCGAGAAGAGAATGAACATCAAAGTGGAAGTAGTAGTAGTAGAAGCTTTCACAATAATCACAGGTTTGACAATTCAAAGGTTAAATGTTATTATTGCAATAAATTTGGTCACTATGCTTGTGATTGTAGGAACAAGATAGTTGATCATGGAAATCATAGAGCTAATGTTAGTACATATAATACCAAATCAATGTCCCTAGCATGAAACACCATGCATGAACCATCTGATAAGGTGTGGCTATTAGACAGTGGTTGCAGTAACCACATGACAGGAAAGAAGAATTTGGTTACAAATTTGGATCAATTGGTGAAGACAGAGGTAAATTTTGGGATTAACAAGACTATGGATGTAGATGGCAATGGAGTGGTCAACATTTTGACCAAGTAGGGGGAGCCAAAGACAATCTCAGAGGTATATTATGTTCTTGGTCTCAAACAAAATTTGATAAGTGTTGGTCAATTGATGCAGAAGGATTACATAGTTATCTTTGAAGGACAAGAGTGTGTTATTTATTAAAAACCCCCAAGAAAGGAGTTGATAGAAAAGGTGCAGATGATGAGGAACATACTCTTTCCTCTAATTATTGACTACAATGATTAGGTTAGTTATTTTATGGTTGCATCTTCTAATTATTACTGGTTATGGCAATTTTTGTTTGGACGCTTGATTTTTTCTGGTTTAAGATTGTTGCAACAGAAACAGATGGTTAGAAGATTACCTCCCATCAAAGAACCTACTATTACTTGTGAGTGTTGAATCTTGGGAAAGCAACATCGTGAAATTTTTCTGAAGGGAGTTTCATACAGAGCAAAGAAACCTCTTCATTTGGTGCATATAAACTTGTGTGGACCAATGAGGACAGAGTCTATTGGTGGAAGTTATTACTTCCTCACTTTTATTGATGACTATAGCAGAAAGACTTGGGTTTAATTCTTTAAGCAGAAGTCAGAAACATTTGCAAAGTTCAAAGAGTTCAAAGCCTTAACAAATAACCAAAGCGATCAACAGATCAAGGTATTGTGATCATATCATGGTGGAGAATATGATTCGAAAGCATTCCATGGGTACAAACAACATGGAATCACAAGAAATTTTACAGGAAGATACACACCACAGCAAAATAGCATAGCAGAGAGAAAGAACAAAACAATCATCAACATGACAAGGAGCATGTTGAAAGCAATAAATTTTTCCAATGAGTATTAGGCAGAAGAATTTGCATGTGTTGTTCATGTTATCAACAGATCTCCAATAAAGGGTGTGGTGAACAAAGTACCAAAATAATCATGGTCAGGTATGTCATTCAGAGTATCTCATTTTAGATTTTTTGGATGTGTAGCCTATGCACATGTGCCTAAGCAGGTAAGAGGAAAATTAGATGATCAAAGGGAAAAATACATATTTACTGGTTATAATGATTAGTCAAAATCTTATAAATTGTATAACCTTGTCCCCAAGAAGACAATAATTAGTGAATATGTTGTGTTCAAAGAACAAGAGTGATGGAATGGAACTGTAGACAAAACAATCGATGCATAAGAACCATTGATGGAAGAGGATGATGTAGCACAAAAGAAGCATCAAGAATGAATAGAGAAGACACCAAACAGAGTCAGTTTGAGATTCAACAAGAGGATCCTAATGAAAATTAAGCACCTACACTAATATGGGGCCTTAGGCTATTTTTAGGTGTATGTCTATTTATAGATGTATGTGCAGAATCTGTTTATAGAATGCATGTCTCTTTATAGATGCATTAATACTATTACTATCCCTTAATATTAGTTGGACAATAAACTATAATATATTATCAATGAGCACTTGGAAATAGTTAATTGAAGTGGAAAATTAGTTAGCTAAAGGAATTTCGAGTTAAGTGGTTGGTTGGTGGGACAGGTTCACTTAGTTGTAACTGAGTGATTCGAAGTTGTAACAATGTTGGAAGTGCAATTGTGCAAATTGTAAAGTAGTTTAACTCAGTTAAGTGAGTTAAACTCAGTTGTGCTAGTTGTAACTGAAGATACACTAGTGAGAGATCAAGTGAATTAATTATTAATTAATTCACAATCAGTGGTCTCACATGCAACTGAACATTTACTATTATTAACTGCATGCATGTCAGATCGAGTGGAGACCCAGTTGAATTCAAGGTGAACGGGAAGTTGACTATCAGTTGTGACATTATCTGGTTGCACACATGAAACCGCACACACACTGGATGTGCCCATGAGGATTATACAGTCAAGGTAGGAAATATTGCATTCATTCAGGGATTGCTATTAGTAGGGATTGCGCAGTGGAGGCAAGCTGTCTAGAGATAGTAAATTGAGCAAGTGATTTGCCAATTTTTGTATGATGGTGTGAGACAATTAGCTGATGTACTGAGGGCTCTTGTGATTGGAGCTTTGTATGTAATTATTTCATGATCCATGATATAATATACAATAGAAGATAGTGGGGTTTTTAGCTGTAAGCTTGCCCTGGGAAATTATCTATGTTGTGTTTGATTGATTTTTCTTCATGCTTATGTAATTGGCGATTGTGTTTTTAGTTCAACAAATATTTGTAGAAGTGATTATGTATTTAACAATAGCACATTGTTAGGTCAGGAGAATCCAGGATATACATGAATATTGTGTAATTTCTACATGGTATTAGAGCATATAAAATTGTAGAAGTGAAGCAGGAGTTGAGTTTGTTGGTGGATAGAATTCGAATTTGCAGAAAGACCTTCTTGGTGCTGCAACTGATTCAAGATCGAAATGGCTTTCAATGGCTTGAGATTAGAGTATGCACCCAAGAGCATCTCAAACTACATTGCTTGGAAGGACAAGATGGAGGTGGTATTTGAAGACAATGGCTTCAAGGAACTCATTGAAAGAGATGTTCCTAAGCGAGATGCTGCAGATGCTGCGAATATTTATGCATGGAAAAATAAAGTGGCAAAGGCGAGGATGATCATGTTGGAGGGAGTATGACACCACATTTTCTCAAGCCTCCATGGGAAAGCCACACCATATGCTATGTGGAAGGCTTTGACAGATCTATTCCAAATCAACAGCGACCATAGGAAATTGGCGCTCAAAGGTAAACTTAGAAATATCAAGATGTAAAAGGGCGACACCATTCCAAAGTATCTCACGAAGTTTGCCCAATGTTGAGATGAACTAGGGAGTGTGGGAGCAACTATTGTTGATGATGATTTGGTGAGTGTGTCTCTCTTGGGACTTCCTAAGAGTTGGCACAGTTATGAATATTTTGTCAATGGATGGGAAAAATTATCGGATTGGGAACAACCGTGGTCAAATCTGGTGGAAGAGGAGTTCAGGTAGAACACCAGAGATGGCTCTTCATCAAAGAATGATGATGAAGAGGATTATTCTTTGGCTTCCAAGGTGAAGAAGGGGAAGGGGAAGAAATTCCATTATAAATCTGAGTCTAAAGGCAATAAGTTGTATATGTCCAAGGTTAAGTGTTTTCACTATCACGAACATGGACATTTTGCTACTAACTGTTCACAAAACAAGAAGAATAGAAAGGTTGTTGGAGTTGCAGCTCGTGAGGCCCTTACCTCACAATTTCAGCTTCACTTCTCCTTGATTGCATTCATGTTGTCAAGTGCATTGGGATCGATGTGATATTTGGATAGTGGCGCTTCCTTTCACATGATCGGAGATAGGGAACTTTTCAGTGACTTGGATAAGAAAGATCTCCAGATGCATATATAGATGGGCGATGATGGACGGTACAATGCTACGAGCATTGGTAACATTACCTTCCAGAGGGAGTCAGGTAAAACATTTTAATTAAAATATTTTATGCATGTACCAGGTTTGAAGAAAATTTTGGTCTAAGTCGCAATGTTGGAGGATATAGGATATGACGTTGTTTTTAGTGATGGAAAAGCTTTCCTGCGACATAAAACAACGGGTCGAGCCAAGAGGATAGGGATTCGAGTTAAGAATATCTAGAAGCTGGAGGTAGATGGCTGTGCTGCCATGATTGGCAAGGCATAAAAAGTGGTGAGCCAGTATGAGGGTGAATTATGGCACAGGTGATTGGGCCATCATCATCATGGAGCCTTGAAAGTCATGCAGCAAATAACTACTCGACTTCCAATGGGAACACTTTCTCAGTTAGATCAGTGAAAGGGTTGCACCAAGGGGAAGTATGTAAAGTCCACCTTTCATGAGAATGAGAACCTTGCTTCGGGGATCCTTGAGAGAATTCACACAGACATGTGTGGACCATTCTTCGTTTCTTCAACAACAAAACATAATTACTTTGTAATATTTTTTGATGAATTTTATCGTAAATGCTAAACCTTATTCATACATAAGAAGGATCAAACATTCTGAAAGTTCTGTGAGTTTAAGGCATTGGTGGAGAAAGAGTCAAGGAAGCAAGTGAAGGCTCTTAGGAGAGATAATGGTGGAGAATACATCTCTAACGAATTCAAGAACTTCTATAACAAAGAAGGAATTCAAAGAGAACTCATAGTTCCTCGTAGCCCACAGTAGAATGGGGTCGCAGAGAGGAAGAACAAAATGATCGTGGGTGCAACATGAGCAATGTTGCATGATCAAGGCCTACCAATTGATTTGTGGGTGGAAGCACGCAACACTATGGTTTATGTGAAAAAATATTGTCCTCATAGAGTACTTGGCATGAGTATCCCTGAAGAAGATTTCACTGGTAAGAAATCAGATGTTTCACACTTCAAGAATTTTGGCTCATTTGTTTATGTGCATGTGACCAAGGATGCCAGGAAGAAGCTAGAGTGGACTACTCAAGCTGGGATTTTTGTGGGGTACACAGAAACACCCCATAATTATCGTGTGTATTTTCCAAACAACAGAATGAGTGTTGTGCGATGGGATATAAAATTTCATGAGGGGAAGGCCATGTGGTTTTTGATTGAGAGGGAGCTAAAATTTCATGTGGAGGAGGAACTGTTGGTTTCCAAAGATGAGTATCAAGATGTCGATCAGCCACATGAGGAGGTTCATTGAGTGGAGGAGTCCACTCATGTATATCCATCCATCTTAAATGGTAGAAGGCGTACCATGGAATCTGATAGGCTGAAACTTGATGCTGCACAAATTTAGGAGCCTCTACTTCAAACTGCAGACAAAGAAAGTCTCGTGACTGATTTACTAGATACATGTCTCTCACGAGAAAATGTATTATGACTGAACCATATTGCTTTCAGGAAGAAGTGTATGAGCCCACATGGGTGGATGCAATAGTGGAGGAGTATGACTCCATTATAAAAAACAGTGCTTGGAAATTGTTCCAAGGCCAGTTAATAAATTAGTGGTAGGTTCGAGATGGATCTATAAGGTAAAGCAAGCTACTGATGGGAGTGTGGAGAAATACAAGGCCAGATTTGTGGCCCGGGGCTTCTCACAAATTGAGGGGATATATTTTGAAAAGACCTTTGCACCTGTCACAAGGTATTCTTCCATAAGGACCATCCTTTCTCTCTCAACACAGATGGGCTAGCGTATTCATCAGGTGGATGTGAAAACTGTGTTTCTTAATAGGATCATTAAGGTAGAGGTGTACACAGAGAAACCTAAAGGTTTTTAGATCTTCAACAATGAGTCACATGTGTGCTGACTCAAATGATCACTGTATGCGCTGAAGTAATAACCCTGTTCTTGGTATAAATAGATAGATAGCTATTTCATGAGACTGGGCTTCCCCAAAAGTGAAGCAGATGAAAACCTATACCAAAATTGTGGTGGAGGGTAAGATTTTAATCATTTTTCTTTATGTTGATGTTTTAATATTGACTCGTGATGAGCATCTGATACACTCATGCAAGGAGGATCTTGCAAGGGAGTTCAAAATGAAGGATTTGGGCCTCCTTCATTATTTCCTTGGATTGGAAATATGGCAGCGAGATGGTGAAATTTTTGTGTCTCAAGGAAAGTATACAAGGGAGATACTGGGTAAGTTTCACATGAAGGGCTACAAACCCATGGATACTCCTCTTCTAGGAAACTGGAGGAAAGAGGATGCTACTTCTGGAGAAGTAGTGTATGATACTTTCTATCGACAATTAGTGGGTGCGCTAATATATCTATTGAGCATGAGACTGAACATTTTCTATGCGGTTAACCCACTGAGTCAAGCTATGGTTAAGCCTACCAAGCTATTTTGGAAGGCGGGAAGGCATGTCCTGAGATACCTGAGGGGCACATCAAAGTATGGTCTATGGTATAGATAGACGGATGGATTGAAGTTTCATGGCTTCACGGATGTATATTGGGTGGGTAGTCCATCAGATAGAAAGAGCACATTATGGGGGATCTTTAGTATTGGGTCTACATCTATTTCTTGGTACAACAAGAAGCAAAGATCCATGGCACTCATTTCAACGAAAGCGGAATAAATGTTAGTGATTCAAGCTGCATATGAGGCTATCTTGATGAGAAATATCTTACTTGGTTTCTTTGGTTCTCATATGGATCCGACAGAGATTCATTGTGATAATCAGAGTTGCATTAAACTCTTGATTAATAATGTTTTTCATGATAGATATACGCATATAGATATCATGTACCATCATCTCAGAGACTGTGTTCAGAGGAGAATCATGTTGCTTCAGTACATTCCCACGGAAGATCAGGATGCAAATATTATGACGAAGTTTCTCAGCAGGATAAAATTCAGAGAGTCAAGATCGGGGTGAAGGATAATCCCTTTCTTGTTGAGAGGGAGTGTTGAGATTCAACAAGAATATCCTAGTGAAAATTATGCAACTATGCTAGGATGGGGCCTCAGGCTATTTTTAGGTGTATATCTATTTATAGATGTATGTGCATAATATATTTATATAATGCATGTCTATTTATAGATTCATGTCTACTATTATTATCCCTTAATATTAGTTGGACAATAAACTATATTCTATTCTCAATGAGCACTTGGAAATAGTTAACTGAAGTGGAAAATTAGTTAGCTAAAGGAATTTTGAGTTAAGTGCTTGGTTGATGGGACATGTAGGTTGAATTAGTTGTAACTGAGTGATCTGAAGTTGAAACAGAGTTGGAAGTGCAGTTGTGCAACTTGTAAAGTAGTTTAACTTACTTAAGTGAGTTAAACTAAGTTGTGCTAGTTGTAACTGAAGATACACTAATGAGAGATCAAGTGAATTAATTTTTAATTAATTCACAATTAGTGGTCTCACATGCAACTGAATATTTACTATCGTTAATTGCATGCATGTGAGATCCAATGGAAACCCAGTTGAGTTGTAGGTGAAAGGGAAGTTAACTATCAATTGTGACATTATCTAATTTCAAACATGAAACCACACACACATTTGATGTGCCCATGAGGATTGCTCAGTCAAGGTAGGAAATTCTGCATTCATTCAAATATTGATATCAGCAAGGATTGCACAATGGAGGCAGGATGTATGGAGATAGTAAATTGAGCAAGTGATTTGCCAATTTTTGTATGACAGTGTGAGACAATTAGCTGATGTACTCAAGGCTCTTGTGATTGGAGATTTGTATGTAATTTTTTCATGATCCATGATATAATATACAATAGAAGATAGTGTGGTTCTTAGCTGTAATATTTCCCCTGGAAATTACCTATGTTGTGTGTGGTTGATCTTTCTTCATGCTTATGTAATTGGCGATTATGTTTTTAATTCCAAAAATATTTGTAGAAGCAATTCTATATTTAATATTAGCACATTGTTAGATCAGGAGAATCCAAGATATACATCAATATTGTATAATTTCTACAAGTCACACCAGCAAGGACTCTAATATTTTCAGAGCAGCATTGATCTTCAAGCCGGTCAACAGACCAAAATTATCCAAGCAACCAATCAAGTATTGAATCAAGAAATGGTAAGAAAAATATGAGAAGTTTTAAAGATATTTATGATGATTTGGATGTTAGTTCAAATTTTTCTTTGTTGGCATTCCCACCTTCTTTGTTTGAAGAGGAAATCAGAGATGAAAATTGGCTGCAAGCCATGGATGAAGAGATTGATTTTATAGAAAAGATTGATACATGGGATTTGGTTAATTTGCCAAAGGATAAAAACCTCATTGGTGTGAATTGGGTCTACAAGAAAAAGGTGAATGATAAAGGTGAAATTGACATATTTAAAGCAATACTTGGAGCAAAAGGATTCTCGTAGCAATGGGGAATATACTTTGGAGAAAAATTTTCTCTGGTATCCAGATTGGATACTGTAAGAGCAGTTCTAGCAACATCAGGTCAGAACATGTGGAAAGTATATCAGATGAGTGTCAAATCAGCCTTCTTGAATGGAATTCTAGAAGAAGAAATTAATGTGCAACAACCTTCAGGTTATGAAGTTGAAGGTAAAGACGATAAAGTTTACAGGTTGAAGAAAGTGCTCTATCGACTAAAGCAAGCACCTAGAGCATGGTATAGAAGAATCGACAGTTACATGATTAAAAATGGATTTTGCAGAAGAAAAATTGAGCCTACCTTATACAAAAAGGTAAATGAGCATGGACATGTTTTGATTGTTTGCTTATATGGTGATGATATGATTTTTACATGTGATCTTGAGTTAGATGAATTTAAAGAAGCCATGATGAATGAATTTGAGATGACAGATCTTGGTCTCATGAAATATTTTCTTTGCATTGAAGTTGAGCAATTTTAAAAAGGAATTTTTATTTTCGAAAATAAATATGCCATAGATTTGTTGAAAAGATTCAGGATGGATAATTGCAACCCTGTACCTATACCAGTTGGAATGGGTAGAAAGTTAAGTAAAGATGATGAAGGATAATATGTCAATCCAAATCTATTCAAAATACTGGTTGGTAGCCTCTTGTAGCTCACAGCTACAAGACCATATATTATGCAAGGAGTGAGTTTGATTTCTAGATTTATGGAGACTCCAAAAGACACACATTGGAGTGTTGGAAAAATAATTCTGAGATACATAGCATGAACTAGAGATTATGGTATAATGTATGCAATTATAGTAAATAAATATTTGATTGGATATACAAATGGCAATTTTTCATGCAGTGTGGATGATTGAAAGAGCACATCTAGTTATGTGCTTCATCTTGGTTCAGGTTTGATGGCATGTGCATCTAAGAAGCAACCCATTGTGACATTACCATCAACATAAGTAGAATATGTAGCAACAACTTCAGCAGCATGTCAAGTAGTATGGTTAAGAAGAGTATTGGATGGAATCCAATAGAAACAAAAAGGATCAACAAAGATATACTGTGACGATACTTCAATGATTGCACTATGCACGAATAGTGTGTTTGATCAAAGGAGCAAGCATATTGATACTAGATATCACTTTATTAGATAACTTGTGAGAAATGGAGAAGTTCACTTGAAACCTTGTAAATATAGTGATTAATTGCCCAATATATTTACAAAGCCATTATAAATTGATGTGTTTGAGTTTCACAAAAGAAACATGGGTGTTGTAAGCTTAGCCGAGACATAGAGCAACATGCATGTTTGAGTTTTCATGAGTTATGTTTTATTTTAGCGGTCATAATTAAGGGAGAGTGTTAAAATAGTTAATTAACTCTCGTATGCAGAGTTAGACAATTAGTTAAGTAAGCGTTGAGTTTGTCGAGTTATGTGATAGATGAGTTTGGTAAGTCAGTTAGAGAGTTTGTTAAGCGAGTGATGGTCAAGTTGAGTTATGTAAGTGTGTGCATGTCAAGTGAGTTGGGATAAATACCCTTGGTTCATTTTATTCATTGAGTGAGATTGAAGTTAGTTGATTAATAGAAGAGCTGCAACTCGTGTGTTTTGTGTGTGAAATACTTGTGTTATTTTGTGTTTATATCCTCTGCCTTTCCAACAGTTCACAGGAGAGAAATTTGGAGAGGGAGAGTGATAGTGGTCTGCACAAAAATTATGATATTCGCGAGTGGAAACTGAAACCCCTTGTTGGGAGGAGACACGAGGATGCATGTGAGCCATCCTTCCTTTCTCGATCACCAATGCACGTGGATGAAGTGGAGGTTAGAGCCACTTCAACAAGGACTCAAAACGTATCATGGTCACCAACGGGAACTGATACTCCTTTTGTTGGGAGGAGAGTACAGGCAGATGCACCTGCGACATTCTCACTTGTTTGATTATAAACATAGGGAGATAAAGAGGAGGTTCAAGCCAGTTCAACCTTGATTCAACTTAGATAAATTAATTTGGTTGAGCATGGGGATTTGTTCCACTTTCCTATAAATTGTAAATATGTTTTTTTAAACTATACTATGGGAAAATACCACATATTAATAATACCACATCTATAAAGCCATTCAATCTAGATTCAACGTGTATTCCACTTGCCGAAATTAATATTGTTGACATGGATTCAACATGTATTCCACTTACAGAAATTAATTTGTCGATCATGGGGATTTATTCCACTTTCCTATTTCCTACACACACACACACACACACACAGATATATATATATATATATATATATATATATATATATATATATATATATATATATATATATATATAGATAGATAGATAGATAGATATTAAATAATACTATACACAAATGCCATACATTAATAATATTACATATCAATCAAACCATTAACAATACCACATATCTATAAAACCATAACTCATATGAAATAAGTAAGTGACAATGTATATTATTATTAAATTAAATAATAAATTAGTTATTATTCTTTTGAGAAAATATGTTTGTTGAAGATTATTATCTTAATTGATTTTTTAATATTATTAAAAAATATATAGTTTGAATGGGTAACTTTACACATATTTTATGTCATAATTGATGTATATGGTTGCAATATTCATTTATATTTTTTGGATATTTGTGTAATGATATTTTATTAAGAAAAACTATCCAAAAATAAAATCCTTGAAAATATCTTAGACTCACCTAAATAACATATCTACAATAAGTTTCTTGGCACAATAATTTAAACAAGTCTTTGCACAGAAATGAATGACAATAAGATGTAAATAAGTATACTTACGAGGAGTTACTTCTCATCATTAGTTATTTTTTGAAGAGAAATTATTATAAGTGAAACTATAAATGTGTATACTTGCTCATGGGTATTACCCACCACTTCACATCTCAATCTAGAAGATTTCATTTTCATATTTCCAACTCTTAATTTAGCATTATGCAAATCATTGTGCCTAGGCAAGAAATTAATTTTTTACTTCACATCTCAAGTTATAAGATTAGAATTTTTGTTTCTAGCTATGAATTTTTTCACTTACTATCTCAAGTTATAAGATTGGATTTTCTCTTTCCCACTATTGCTTTAGCATTGACCATTGTAGGTTATATTTTTTTATGCAAATTTTCCTAGAGCATAATTTATAACTTGAGTGGTAGAGACTAATCTACATTACACCACTTTTACACCACTTGTTAGATAACACAACCATAAATGGATTAAAATTAGGCACCAAAACACTTAGCTAATGATATATTTCACATTTCCAATATTAAAAAAAATCATAAAGGTTGTCACAATCCTAGTGAAGATTCCATGTAATAAATGCTAATAATAATAACCACGGTTGATGGGACACTTATTTCAAGCTGAATGTTGGGCAAAAAATCCTAATCAGTGTTCATTTCAGTTAATATGGCTAAGGAAATTGGCAAAGGAAAACGCAAAGGCTTTGTAATGGAAAAATGACATTTTTGATACATTTATTATGAAAATAATGGAAATTAGGAAAAAAGGAAGGCAAAAGGTCACAGGTTGCATGTGAAGAGGAAAATGAAGGAAAAATGATGGAAAATGAAGAAATTACAGGCATCAATGACAAAAAGGATGTTGGGGATCAGTTGGCAATATTTGTTCTCTCATTATTTTGTCGCTCATAATATTGGACACTTAGAGTATTATTGGAGCACTCTTGGTGAGTGTGTCATACTTCGATATTTGGTGCAAGAAGGGAAAGATCAAGTATGGAAAGGCAGGATCATAAAATTATAGAAGGATTCCTGCCAGGTATCGATTTTCATGTGTATTTTCCTTGCCAGATTTGGCATGCATGGTATTGCATGCGGTACTTTGCTGTCTTGGCATGACTTTTTCTAGGTGTGACAGTGTATTCAGCCTAGCCTTTCCATTTTGAATATCCATGGTTTTGTGGTGTTCTCATGCTTTGGTTTAGCTGGATCATCGGATGGACTCAAATATGAGGGAGGTGGAGATCTGAATAATATAAAATTGGTCTACTTGTTGCCTCGATTTAGGGCCTAGTAATCCAAGTTTAGATTGCGGTAAAGCCTGAGAGTTGGTGGTTTTCTCTCCATTTCAGTTCTAGGAATCCCAGGTTTGGGATTGCGGTAAATCCTGGAGAGTATGTCTTGTTTTAGGGCCTAGTGACCCTTGATTTATACTGTGCATTGTAGTAAAGCCTGAGATACTAGGAGATAGGAAAATTCCTCATGGTTTAGGTGGAGAGAATATGGTGATATCCATGCTTGTGTTGGCCTAGTGATCGGGGTAGATCACGGTAAAGCCTTTTATGACATGTTTATTGATGAGGGTGAGGTGGTTTATCCTCAGGATGCCCTGGTTGGTTGCTTCAATTTAAGCCCCACATTCATGCTTAGAATATGGCATAGGGGTGATTAGCTAATGTAGATTTAGCTCAACCAATCTATGGTCGAGTGGAAAATGGAAGTCCCATCTCTGGTTGATTTTTACATTTAGTAATGAAGATCTCATTTCTCTAGTATTAGGTATGAAAATATAATACTTTATGTATGGATTTTATTTCTATTATGTCCACTATATTTCTGTTATTAATATGCTTGCTATGAGCATGCATTCGATCAGAGATGATGTATAGCTCTATTCATGGTTTTGCATGTAAATGAATATCGCATGCATCTATGGTAAAATTGATTGTATGATATCTTATGGTGTAAGGGATCAATTTTTCTTAACCATTCTCAGATAATAAAGAGACAACTTTGTTTAAATCTGTTGTTTATGCTTGTAGATGCTATGTTTGTGACATATTTGATGAAATGCCTATCATGGTTGGGTGGGGTCATAAGAGTTACGGTTGATGTGATTTCTTCCATAGGTTTGTTTTAATGTTATTTATCCTCTTCTAAAGTTACAAGAAGTTATGGGAAGTGACCTGAGCTCAGGGGCCGAAAACGTGGCACAAATCCTCGAGCTACAGGGAGAAAAATAATTGTTTGAGCATCTTTTGATACCTTTCCAAGGATAGCCCACATATTTTGGGTCTAGTGCTGCGTCCTTGCCCTTACAATCCCGCAACACAACGTCAGAGGGGCTAAATAATCAGTCTCCCCTCAAGGAACATGGCCTTTAGAGGTTGGGTTATCTCTTGAGGATGTCAATGTTGTAGTGTAAGGTGCATTTTTGGTGTTTTTATTGGTTTCACTTCCTTAAGGTCATCTAGGATGTTGAATCTCATATTAGTAGCCTCTCGTCACATTTTTACCTCGGTTGGCCGATTACTTAAGTAGATGTGGGAAGAGGGTGTTACAGAGTAGTATCAGAGCGTGGTTGTGCTCTCCTTGGGATGTGTCTGTTTGTCATGCATACATGTAAATTTCATATATATTACTCATGCTTATGTTGTCTGTGCTTGGTGTGTATGAGTTATGGTGGTGTTTTGTTTATGTTCACTTTGTGTGATATCTAATACAACAAAGTGTTATCAGACCATGGTTCAACTCTTAGACTGATGGGTGGGGTGTGGATCATGCATTTATGTTAGTTTCATATGTGTTTAGTATGCTTGTGGTCTATGTGTGCTTTTTTCATATGTGTTTTGTTGGCCATGGTGGAAGTGGTGTCACCATGGAAGTGTTAATGTTGTTGTGGTCAACATGTGTCATCATGTGTGTATGGTTGGTTATGTGTTGTTCATGCTTATGTATTGACATTGTATGCTTGCTTACATGTCGCTATATGTTTTATATGCATTTGTTTCTTATGCTAGGGTTACACATTCTTCATGCTTGTACTAATTCTCCAAATAACTTACAATTATAAAATAATCCTAAAAATATTATGCATGAAATGTCTACTTGAAAGAAAGCAACTTTAGTCCTCTTCCACCTAATATAATCTATCAAAAAGGGTAATAGAAGTAGTGGTGTTGTTTCTCAATAATAAATAGTTAGTTATAATCAATGTTATTGGGTTTTTTATCATATTAAACAAACTATATCTTAGGAATCTTAAACCATTTACTAATTAAGGGAAAGGTTTCGTAAATAACTTGCCCAACACAAGAGGGAAAAGTATGGAGAATACCTCAAATGTTAGAAGGACACATGGAATCAACATCACCTATAAGAAAAAAATTTCAATGTATTTTACTAAAAATAATGACTCCGAGAGGAGTAAACAAATCTAAAATCATTCTCAAGAAATATGGTAAATCTAGATAGCAACTAAATGATACTTTGGACAAGTATCTTGAATGAAGCTTGACCTTGATAGAGGCACCCTGGAGGGTAGACCTTGCAAAAATAAAATTCTAGCAAACACACATAGTTTTACTTATCATACTTTGGACAAGTATGGAGAATGAAGGTTTACCTTAATAGAGGTTCCTTGGAGGGTAGACCTTGCAAAAATAAAGGGCATCCAAACACACATCATCTAAATTTTAAGGCCAAGTTATATATAGAATTATCAACCACCTATCTTCTACATCTGACATACTCCATATAGTTTTTATTTTGTCCTTAATGGTGATGCAATCAACCAGACACCTCTTACGCTTGAATATATATATAAGTTTATTATACTTCCATATAAAATTTCTCCGAATAATATCTAGATAGAATATATTGACTTTGTATTTCTCATTTAGAGAAATGAGTTGCATATCCTCAATACTAGGATTATCAAAATTGAAGTAAAATAAAGTATTTTAAAATATTGATTCAAGTATACCATCATTTATCACCATCATCTCAAAGATTTCTGCACCTAATAATAATCCATTTCATGGAAAATTATTTGGGGTATACATGCGAAGGTGAGTTATGGTGCGATGTTGGATATTCCGTGTTGGATAAAATTTGTGTTTAAACAACAATTTCTTATGTTGATTACACAAATACACTTTTCAATCCATTTAACTAAAAAAAATTCCTTAAAGGATAAAACTGAATTCCAATTATATGACCTTCATTTTGGATAAAAGTAAAAAAGCCCATGGTATCACAAGTAGTAATCGTGATATACAATTTAAATATGGCTAATATATTTTTCCATGTAGCTATAATGTGATGTATTTTTCAAAACTCACTCGGACAGAAAATTTTTTTACACTCCATATAGGAGAGATCTAATTCGATCTCTAAACCTATGATGCTCTTATATACGCTTGTGAAATTTTCTTATGTGGATTTTATTACAAAAAGGTATTCTAAATGTGTTCTTATATGCACTTTCTTTTGTTCTCTTTTTATTCGATATCTTGTCATTGCGCCGAGAGGCGCATCTACAGCCCAGTATGACCCCGATGTCAGGTGGGTCACGTCCTCAATGTCGGCTGAAATTTTAAATTAAAATAAAAATAAAAAATAAGTGTCGGCTTAAGTTTTAAATTAAAAAAAAATAAAAAATAAAAATCGCATTGTGCTAGAACATATATCAATTTCTAATACAATTATGTATTATTTATATAATTTGAATGGATAGTAAATTATATACGTGAATTTGAATGGATCATAAATTTACCTTTAACAAAAAAAAATTACCACATTGAATTTCCAAATAAAGTAAAATTTTAAATATCTTTACTCTTTACTAAAGTCAATACCATTTTCTAAATCAAAAGAAAAAGTTAATTCAACACAAACAATCAAAATTCAAAATCTTTCAATATTTCTTTTAATTAAATATTTGTAAAATGAATTTATACTTACTCCAGAGCTATGGTAAATAAAAAAAAATATATATATAAACTAGATGTATGGTAAATAAATAAAAATTCTTTTTATATTTATTCCATAAACCTTTTTATATTTAAAAAAAACTTTAAAAAGAGGTTTTATTTAGATGAAGCCTATGGGACGAATACCATGGGACAAATTAATATTGATACCATGGGCCAAATACCATGGGTAAATAAATAAATATAAAAGAGGTATAAAGAAGTATGATAAATAAATATAAAATAGATATAAAGAGGTATGGTAAATAAATAAATATAAAAGAGGCATAAAGAGGTAACGTAAATAAATAACAATATATCAAATAGGATTATAAATAAAAATCTAATTATTTATATTTACGAATATTTATATTCATTAGTTTACATAACTAAAAAGAAATAGAGAGAGAGAGTGATAAGGGAGAGATGGAGAGAGAGTGTGTATGTTTAGGGGTGAGATAAAGAGACAAAGTAAGATGTATGGAAAGAAGGGGGGAGAGAAGAAGTGAGAAGGAGAGGGGGAGGGATATAGTAATGTAGTTGGAGAGAGAAAGGGGTGGAAAGAGAGAGAGAAAGAAATGGATGGGGGAAGAGAGAGGTTTAGAGAGAGAGAGAGATATGGGAGAAGAGAGAGGATTGGAGGGAAAAGAGAGAGAGAGAGGTGGGAGAGAAAGGGAGAGATAGGAGGAGAGTGATGGGGGAAGAGAGAGTATTGGAGAGAGAGAGAGATCAGGGAAGAGAGAGGGATTTAGGGGAGAGAGAGAGAGAGGAAGGACGAGAGAGAGGAGGAGAGAGGGATCAATAAGAGAGATGGAGTTGGAGGGGGAGAGATGTAGGAAATAAGAAATATAAAGAGTGAGAAGTGGAGAGAGAGAGAAGGAGTGACAAGGGAGAGACAGAGAGAGAGCGTGTATGTTTGGGGCTGAGATAAAAATACAAATAAGGAGAGATGGAGATAAGGGGGGAGAAGGAGATATAAGGAGAGAGGGAGGGATATAGTAACATAGTTGGTGGGTGAAGAGAGAGAGAGAGGGATAGAGAGATGGGAGAGAAAGGGAAAGAGAGGAAGGAAGAGAGAGGATGTGAGAGAGTGGAGAGAGGGAGGGAAAGAGAGATGGAATTGGAGGGGGGGGGGGGAAGAGAGGTAAGAAGAAAGAAATAGAGAGAGAAAGGTGAAGAGAGAGAGAGTGAGTGAGTGATAAGGAAGATGGAGAGAGAGGGAGAGAGGGGGAAGATAGAGATATAGATGGAAGGTAAAGAAAGGGAAGAAGAGACAGATGGGGAGAGGAGGGGATTGACAAAGAGATTGATATATATGGATTGCAAGAGTGTGTGTGTTTAGGGGGGTGAGATGGAGAGACAGAAAAGAAGAGATGGAGGGGGATATAGATATGGATGGAGGGTGGAGAGAGGGAAGAATATTTCTCACACTAAATGGATTGATATAAGTGGAGATGGTGTTTTATAATCCTATTTGATTATTTGCACTATATGCATCGATTTTAGTGTAGAAAATTATTTCTAATGATATTTGATTACTTGCACTAGATGCATTGATTTCAGTGTAGGTGGTGATTTCTAATGCAATTTGATTGCTTGCACTGAATTTGTTGATTTCAATTTAGATGTGGATTTATAATCATATTTGATTACTTGCACTAGATGAATTGGTTTCAATGTAGATCTGATTTCTAATCCTATTTGATTGTTTGCACTAAATGCATTGATTTCAGTGTAGATGGTGATTTCTAATCCTATTTGATTTATTTGAGTAAATGCATTGATTTCAGTGTAGATGTTGGTTTCTAGAGAGAGAGAGAGAGAGAGTGATAAGGAAGATGGAGAGAGAGGGAGAGAGGAAAAAAGGAGGAAAGAGAGATATTAATGGGGGAGAGGAGAGAAGGGGAAGATAGAGATATAGATGGAAGGTGAAGAGAGGGAAGAAGAGAGAGATGGGGAGAGGGGGTGATTGAAAAAGAGATTGATATATATGGAGTACGAGAGTGCGTGTGTTTAGGGGGGTGAGATAGAGAGACAAAAAAGAATAGATGGAGGGGGATATAGATATGGATGGAGGGTGGAGAGAGGGAGGAATATTTCTCGCACTAGATGGATTGATATAAGTGGAGATGGTGATTTCTAATCCTATTTGATTATTTTCACTAGATGCATCGATTTTAGTGCAGATATTTATTTCTAATGATATTTGATTACTTGCACTAGATGCATTGATTTCAGTGTAGGTGGTGATTTCTAATACAATTTGATTGCTTGCACTGAATGTGTTGATTTCAATTTAGATGTCGATTTATAATTATATTTGATTACTTGCATTAGATGACTTAATTTCAATGTAGATGATTTCTAATCCTATTTGATTGTTTGCACTAAATGCATTGATTTCAGTGTAGATGGCGATTTCTAATCCTATTTGATTTCTTTGAGTAAATGCATTGATTTCAGTGTAGATGTTGGTTCCTAGAGAGAGAGAGAGAGTGATAAGGAAGATGGAGAGAGAGAGAGAGAGGACAAAAGGAGGAAAGAGAGATATTAGCGGGGGAGAGGGAGAGAAGGGGAAGAGAGGGAAGAAGAGAGAGATTTGGAGAGAGGGTGATCGACAAAGAGAATGATATATATGGAGTGCGAGAGCATGTGTGTTTAGGGGGGTGAGATAGAGACAAAAAAAAAAGAGATGGATGGGGATATAGATATGGATGGAGGGTGGAGAGAGGGAAGAATATTTTTTGCACCAGATGGATTGATTTAAGTGGAGATAGTGATTTATAATCCTATTTGATTATTTGCACTAGATGCATCGATTTTAGTGTAGATATTTATTTCTAATGATATATGATTACTTGCACTAGATGCATTGATTTCAGTGTAGGTGTTGATTCCTAATACTATTTGATTGCTTGCACTAGATGTGTTGATTTCAATTTAGACGTCGATTTATAATTATATTTGATTTATTGCACTAGATGCATTGATTTCAATGTAGATTATTCCTAATACTATTTGATTGTTTGCGCTAAATGCATTGATTTCAGTGTAGATGGCGATTTCTAATCCTATTTGATTGCTTTGAGTAAATGCATTGATTTCAGTGTAGATGTTGGTTTGTAATCTTATTTGATTGATTGTATTAGGTGCATTGATTTCAATGTAGAAGTTATTTTCTAATCTTATTTGATTGCTTGCATTAAACGCATTGATTTCAATGTATATGTTGATTTATGATTTGATGTAATTGGATATATGACGGTACATTAATTTTAAAGTGATTGGATTAACAATATGCATTGATTTTAGTGTAAGCACAAAAAGTTATTAACAATGTAGATTGATTTTTGTGTTATAGTAATTTAAGCTATTAATATTAGAGAGCAAGAGAGACAAGGTATCATGTTTACTACAATAGATCGAGCTAAAGATTTAAATGGTTTACGATTTAAATTTTCTTTTTCATATAATCAATATGAAAAGATAACAAAACTAACAAGGGAGGAAATAAGAATAGTAGAAGAAAATAGTTTGAGATTGATTGTAATATGAGTACGTTCTTATTGTTCACATTTTCTATCTTTCAACACTATTATTGTCACTTTGCATTTAAAAAAAATATTTCATAATTTTTCATCATTATAGTTATTAACAATAATTATCATCTCAACGAACCGAGGTAACTAAGAAAATTTAAAATTAAAATGACCAAGTCAATCTCAGAAATATTTAGTATATTTAAAATGATTATATTAATATTTGATATATTTACATATTACTGATAAAATTAATCATATCTTTGATAGATTTTCCTTGGCAGCACATGACTGAAACCAGCCTAGATCTATCTTACATCTCAAAAATATACAAAAATTTTAATAATCTGA
>JAXQQM020092189.1:0-39380 GCA_034641835.2 Pinus albicaulis
GAAAAGAGATATGAACGCCTTAGAAATAAGCCACTTCGAGGGGGCAACCTCCAATACATTACATAAATGAACAATTTTTGGATGATACAATTTACAAAACCTCCTTTCTATATATAGGAGTCCATGGGGCCATAATGTAATCCTAGTGGGCCACAATGTAATCCTAGCCGACCCAATAATAATTTAAGGGCACAATAATAACAAAATGGGGGTTACAAGGGTACAATAATAACAATAAGGGGGTTACACTAACAATAATAAGGGACTATACTAGTAATATAGGGACCTAACATGCTCCTCTCCTTCAAAAAAAGTGTTGTCCTCAACGCTTGAGTAGCTCTGGGTGCTTTTGTATAAAATTCTCATCCTCCCATGTAGAATCTTCAGTGGGTAAGTTCTTCCACTTGATGAGATACTCTGAAATTGATCGATTTCGTAGTTTTCGAGTTCTTGTTTCCGTGACCGCTTCAGGTTCCAATATGATTTTTCCTTCCTCATCAAGTTCTGGCAATATTGTTTGAACTGGAAGATTTTCACCTATAACCTTCTTTAAGCATGAAACATGGAAAATCGGATGCACTCGTGAAGAAGCAGGAAGCTCCAATTTGTATGCCATAGTACCAATCTTTTGCAACACCTTGTAAGGACCATAGTACTTTGGTGATAATTTATTATCCTTCTTAGCTTGCTTGAGGGACATTTGTTTGTATGGTTGTAGCCGTAAAAATACCCAATCTCCTACATCAAACTTCTCTCGCTGCGATGTTGATCTGCTTGTTGTTTCATTCGATTTTGTGCCAAATTCAGGTTATCCTTTAAGAGTTGGAGAACTTCTTGCTGATGCTCGATGTGATCTTCGACTGCTTGAACCTTCTAATTTTCCCTTAAAGATGATGTAATCGATGGTGGATGATATCCATAAAGTGCCATAAATGGGGTCATTTTTGCTGCAGTATGGAAGGAAGTGTTATACCACCATTCAGCGAGAGGTAACCACTTGACCCATTGTGTTTGTTTATCGGATACAAAACAACGAAGATATCCTTCCAAACATTTATTTACTATCTCAGTTTGACCATCAGATTGAGGATGATAAGATGAGCTATGAGCTAATCGAGTACCCAAACAAGAAAATAACTCCGTCCAAAAATTTCCAGTAAAAATGGGATCTCTGTCGCTCACAATAACCCTTGGGCTTCCATGTAGCTTTTGAATTCTGTCCATAAATGTAGTAGCAACTGTATTTGCTTTAAATGGATGAGATAATGCACAAAAGTGTGCATACTTGGTAAGCCTATCAACTACCACCATGATGACACTCTTTCCTTCGGACTTAGGTAAACCCGTGATAAAATCCATTGAAATCTCCTCCCAACGTTGACTTGGAATGGATAAAGGTTGTAGAAGTCCTGGGGTCTTAATTGTTTCCACTTTATTCTGCTGGCAAACCAAACATTCCTCCACAAACTTTCAAATATCAGATTTAAGGCCATCCCAAAAAAATTCTTTCTTCACCCTGTGGTAAGTTTTTAAAAATCCTGAGTGTCCTCCTAAAGGAGAAGTGTGCAATTCCAGAAGAATCTTTTGTTTTAGTTGGGAATTCTTTCAAAGATATAAGCGATCTTTGTACCATAAGGAATCATTTTTCCAACTAAATGTATCAGATGTACTAGGATCTTGCTGCAACTTTTGAATGAGTATCCACACATCTTTGTCCTTCTTCCATTCATCTCTTGCTTCAGTTATCCAATCTGGTTGGATAATAGAAATGGCACAAAGCAATGCTTCCACCTCTTCATTCTTTCTTGAGAGTGCATCTGCAACAACATTAACCTTTCCTTTTTTGTAGATTATTTCAAAGTCATAACCCAACATCTTTGTGACCCATTTTTGCTGCTCTTCTGAAGATAGTCTTTGTTCCAAAAAAGTGTTTAAGACTATCATGATCAGTTTTTACCTTGAAGTGTCTTCCCATTAGGTAAGTTCGCCATTTCTTTAGTGCATGCAGTATTGCTAACATTTCCTTCTCATAAATAGGTTTCTGTAAATACTTTCCTTTTGATTGGACGACTTTCAAAAGCAATGGGTCTTCCTTCTTGCATTAAAACCGCACCAATTCCATTTCCTGAGGCATCACATTCCACAATAAAGGTTTTTGTGAAGTCTGGCGTAGCTAAGACCGGTGTTAGGCACATTGCCTCTTTAAGACATTCAAAGGCCTTAGTTGCTTCAGGAGTCCATGAAAATGCATCTTTCTTCAATAATGTTGTTAGAGGTGCTGCTATTCTCCCATAATTCTTAACAAACTTGCGATAATACCCTGTTAACCCGAGAAACCCTCGCAACTGCTTTATGGTTGTGGGAAATTTCCATTCCTTAATGGCTTTAATTTTGTTAGGGTCCACTTTAACACCCTCGTGAGATACAATATGACCCAGATATTCCACCTCTTGTACTCCAAAGAAACATTTGGACTTTTTTGTATATAATTGTTTCTCCTGCAATAGTTTGAGCACCCTGTCAACATGTTCAACATGATCCTTCCAAGACCTGCTGTAGATTAGTATATCATCAAAAAATACTAGCACAAATTTTTTAAGGAAGGGTTTGAAAATGGAATTCATCAACCCTTGAAATGTAGAAGGTGCATTGGTAAGGCCAAAAGGCATGACCAAAAATTCATAATGACCTCATGAGTTCGAAATGTTGTTTTTGGAATATCTTCAGTCTTCATTCTAATTTGATGATATCCTGAACGAAGATCCAACTTGGTAAAATAAATTGCTCCATGTAATTCATCCAATAATTCATCAATCACAGGAATGGGGAATTTGTCTTTAATGGTGAGCTTATTGAGCTCCCTATAATCCGGACACATTCGCCATGATCCATCCTTCTTGTGTACCAATACTACAGGAGCAGAGAAAGAACTTTGACTAGGTTCAATTATACCCGCCTCTAACATTTCTGCAATCATACGTTCAATTTCGCTCTTTTGGAAGTAAGGATATCTATAAGGCCGGATGTTTGGAGGAACACTTCCTAGAATCAAATGAATAGCATGATCATGATCACGAATAGGTGGGAGTCCTTTGGGAGTTTCAAACACCTTGGAATGATTGTCCAAGACTTATTGGAGATCTGCAGAAATAGATGATTTTGATGTTGGAACTTCTAGTGAGCATAATTGTGCAATTACGCCTCGTTGTTCTTTCTTTAGAAGTTTTGTCATGACATTAGAGCTTATTATCCTTCCTGGCTTCCCTTCAATACCCCGTAATTCGACTTCCTTTCCTTCTGAAAAAAATTTCAAGAAAAGTTCTTAAAAATTAAAAGCTACCATCCCCAAAGATTGTAACCATTGTACTCCTAGTACAACATCAGCACCTCCCATAGGAATGGAAAGCATTGGACTAGTCAATACATATTCCCCCATGGTTAGCTTGATATTATGGCATTTTCCAGAGCAATTTATAGTTCCTCCATTTGCAACCATCACTTGACATTCTGGTGTTGGGTATAGGGAACAATTTAATTCCTTGGCTACCTTACAATGAATAAAATTATGGGTGCTACCTGAATCAATCAACACTATTACCTTTTTCTTCTTGATTTGTCCTTCTATCTTGAGAGTTTGAGGAGTGGTAATTCCTGCCAGTGCATTACATGATATGGTCGGATTCATTTTTTCCTCTTCTAGGGTTGGTTCCTGGTGTATATCCTCTTCTTGTTCATTTTCTTCTTCCTCTTCACAATCTATGTAAAATAATTTCTTCTCAACACACTTATGACCTTTAGTGTATTTGCTATCACAACTGTAGCAAAGCCCTTTGCTCTTTTTTCTTTCAATTGTTGTGGTGTCAACCTTGTAGGTTGTGGAAATCTAGGAGTAGCAACACTTCCTTCTTTATAGAATTGAGTGGTAGGCTTCCTTGTCGCCATAATTTTACATTCAACTTTTCTTGCCAACCTGAATACCTTCTCCAATGAATCAAGTTCCAAAACGCGAACTTCATGTTGGATGTTATCCTTTAAAGTGCCTAGGAAGAGATCAATCCTGTCTTCCTCTGTAAGATCAGTTACCCTTATATTCAATTTTTGGAAGTCCTCAATGTGCTGCCCCACTAAACCCTTTTGTTTGAGATTTATCAATTGGGTAAAGAAGGTGTTGCTCTTTGTGTCCTCATAATGTGCTATCATTTCCTCCGTAAAAATTGACCAAGTGACAATTTTTTTACGGGAGCAAAGCCATCGATACCATACAAATGTATTTTGTTCTAAATGTAAAGTTGCAATGCGTACCTTTTGTGTGTTTTGCACGTTATGGAGATCAAAATATTGCTCCATCCGTAGTATCCATGTTACAGGATCCTTTCCATCAAACTTCCTCATATCCATTTTTGGAATATGGTGGTTCTTCCCACCAACATTCGAGCTTATGAAATCACGATTAACATTTATTTTGTTCTCATCATGAGGTTCTTCTCCTATATTTCCGCCATTAGGAATCATTTCTGGTTTTAAGTTTGTCATCAAGCCTTCCATGTATGCTTTTAGATCACTCTTCATGTTTTCCATGTTGTCTTTCATGTCATCCATCTTAGCTTCCACGCCATCCATCTTAGCTTCCACGCCATCCATTTTAGCTTCCATGCATTTCTTCAAACCGTCCATATTCACTTCCATGCCTTTCTTCAAACCGTCCATCTTCACTTCCATGCCTTTCTTCAAAACTTCCATTTCATTTTTTGTTGCTCTTTGCGAGAGTGAAAACTGTTGCATTTGCTCTTGTAATTTTGATAGATCATGTTGCAATTCTTCATCTTCATGAGTCATAGTAGAGCCTTCTGAAGGCTTAATGGGTTTTGAATTCTTTTTAAGGGCTATTTTAAAATCCAATATTGATATATATTCTACAAGTTACCCTTGGAATCAATTCAACTTGATTCTTCCAACAAGACTTATGTAATTCGGAAAAAAAAATACACACCTTTTACTAGCTTTTAGGAGCTTGATATTGAAATTGAATTATCTCTGTAATTGAAAATCTTCGATATCTAAAATTCAGCCCTGTAGTAGCCCTCTGAAGCTTCTTTCAAATTCCACAGGTCTGACTTTATTTGGATTCTCCAAGACAAATGTGTGTCCAATATCCCACAATGACCTAATTTTGGACTGGTTCAGTAGAGCGAACTTGTACAACTTGCCACGTGTCACTGTTTTGTTCTTTGTCTCTGAAATTGATAGCCAAGAAACTAAAGGCCGTTTACTTGCAACCACTTTTGACGAAAATCCAATCAAATCTCCAGAGAGAGAGTTATTGAACTTTTCCCACGATCACCTCTTTGAGATGCAATTCTGGAGCCTGAAAAAGCACTACCTTCCACAGATCATATCTCCGAAAATATTGCGAACCAAGCTCTGAAATTTTTTGACAAATTTCCTCAGGATTTCAGCTTCGCACCATATGAATTTCAGATTCTGAACCTTCGTAGAAACATATTTATAGCGAAAATTCCACGATGACCTGTTTAGGAGCTTGAAAAAAGACCTGACTTCCACAGATGATATCTCCGCAAATATTGCGAACCAAGGTCTGAAATTTTTAGACAAGCTTCCTCAAGATTTCAGCTTCGCACCCTAAAAATTTCAGCGTCTGAAGCTTCGTAGAAAAAAAGTTATAGCGAAAATGCCACGATGACCTGTTTGGAGCAGCAAAACCCTAGAATCCCAAAGCTCTGATACCAAATGTTGTGTAACCAACTCAAAAAGAGAAGAAAGAAGATATAAACGCCTTAGAAATGAGCCACTTCGAGGGGGCAACCTCCAATACATTACATAAATGAACAATTCTTGGATGATACAATTCACAAAACCTCCTTTTTATATATAGGAGTCCATGGGGCCATAATGTAATCCTAGTGGGCCACAATGTAATCCTAGCCGACCTAACAATAATAATTTAAGGGCACAATAATAACAAAATGGGGGTTAAAAGGGTACAAAAATAACAATAAAGGGTTTACACTAACAATAATAAGGGGCTATAATAGTGATATAGGGACCTAACATAGTACATGTGTATTTCAAAATAAAATTTCAAAGAGCTATTTCAATTCAAGCTCTGATACCACTTTGGTGCCAGGTAAAACCCACAGTCCCCACTTTTCTGTGCATATTAATGACCCCAATTTTCTATCCTTTTACAATCTCTCACTCTGGCAAACTCACACTGTTTTAGCTGTTGAATTGGCAATTTAAATAAATCTGTGTGCTTTAAATATCTCAATCTGAGATTGAGATATTAATTTAATTTCCTCTTATGTTTCTAAACCCACACATTTCAACAGTCCGATTCTATTCTCTTATGTGGAAACTCTCTCTTTTTATCTTTATATAAAACCTTAGTATCCACCCTTAAGGCATATAAGATACTCCTTTAATAAAACCCACCAATGCTTTTGTTACGCATTCGGAAGCTTTCCTCGAACCTTATGGTTACAATCAAGGTCAATATCTACCTTATAAATTCACCCTTTAATATCCACCCATTTAATTAAATAACCGTGTCCATTCCTTATACATGGCATCCTTTGGGGCCCACGCCTCCACTATGCACTTTCCACTTATTAATTAAATGATCTCCGTTGCAAGGCGTTGGCCATACTTTCATTAACCCTCGTTAAAACTCTCATTTTGAATTAAAACAAAGACCAATAGACCTTAAGGTCCGTCGAACCCATAACCCATATAACATACCTTGGCTTAATGGTCGAATGGATCCAATGATCCACAATTTGTCGCTCTCCAAGACTCAGATGGACGATCATCGATGGATCTCGCATGATTTACATTCACAATTTTTAATCCCTCAATTTCACGTGATGTAAATGGTATTACAAAACCACTCAATTACATGTGTCCATTGGCGGAGAATATCATGTTACTTTTATAAAAACAACTCACCACCTTCGAACTTGCACGATATCGTTAGTTTCTCACATGGAGGTTTCACTATGCATGCTCCTTTTGGTTACACTTTCCTCTAATTTCGCATTCAACTTTGATAAAATCGCACATCACTGCGATATCACACAACATCGACTCAAGCGACAGAGGGTTCCTTCCATGTAATTTCCTTTCACGCAGAGGTTAAGTCACTGTATGATGGCTGATACACAAGGTCGAACCTTCAATCTGGCCTTGTTCTGAAGTTACCCATAGCTTCTTTGGCAACCATTGCATCTCACAAGGAATGAATGCATTAACTCTTAGTACAAGGATTTGTCATACACTGGTCTCTATGCGAGTTCTTGTGAAACTCCAAACTCCATTGCATAGTTAACTACAAATTCCAACCCATTCTCACACATGCCATATAGTTCGAATCCTTAACATAGGGTTACAACTAAAATTTTTCCACAGAGGCTCATCAAACGAATCAAAACATTGGCATTGGCTCTTAAATCGGGTTTTATCACACATTCACATCACCGAATGTGCAGACAGTCTCATAACCAAACCACAAGTCTTATTCACACCCAGCTCATGGGGATACAAGGCATTCTCACACAGAGTTAAAAACTGTTTCCTCATTTATACCTACGAGCTCAATTATAAACCGTTCATACATTCAGTCCTAAATCATGGCCCTTGCCATCGATTCTTCCACTGAAACAAAGCATATCCTAGCCTTATCACAGAGTCTTATTTTCATACATAATGCACAAAGACACAAGGCATTCTCCACACAAAATTTAAACAAAAAGTGCATAGGCAGTACCGAAACAGTTTCGTCTATCACATATACTTGAGTTTACTTACAAAGCTCTGGCCAGATCTTCGATCAATTGGCCCTTCTGCACCCTATTCTCTGCAGATCCCTCCTACAGCTCTACATAGCCCTATGCAGGTCTCCCTGACTCTGTCCTTGAGACTTATTTTATACAAAAACTGCTAAAGAGTCGATTCATATTCTTTAGTGACTCGACAAAATCTTGCGCTCCTACAGTTCCAGATTTAGCCTAATCCCTAGATAACTGAAATTGACTATCTCTTCAGATGCCCACTAATCATTCGAGGCAGTTACGTTTTTCTCCAAAATTAACTAAAAATCACTCAAATATGAATAATTACATAGGGAAGAAAAAACATGAGACCCCCCTTATGTTTATTTATGTAGAAATATTGTCTTGAGCCTAATTCCCCTACATCAGACTCCCCAGGTTGAAATGATTCATGATCTCCTGATCATGTGCTTCCATCCTTAACTTCCTGGATCCCACACCTTGTTCTGCAACTGTTCATCTGTTGCAGTGTTCTTCTTTTGCATACCTCCTCGCTTCCATACTTTATGAGGCATCTTTCGACTTGCTATGCCTTCACATTCTGTGACTGTCTTCTTCTTGCTGCTGCTGTTTCTCTGTTTTCATGTTGTTGTCTTCTTCTGAGACACCTTCTCCATCAGCTTTCTCATAAATTCAATTTCTCTGTCTAATATGTCTTCTTGTTGCTGGATACTACTTCCTCTTAAGTGCTGAAATCTTAATTTTACTTTTGCTTGCTACACTATTATTTCTTTAATTCTTACCGCTGCCCTAGATGCCACCCAATCAGCCATACCCTCTTGTTCTCTGCAACAGTAGAAGTCTCCTTGATTTTCACTCATGACAATTTCTTCCTTTTCTGTCTTCAATAATTCCTTGGACTGGTATTTAAATTGCCAGTCATTGTCATCATCTCCTCTTCTCTAGGAATAAACATCCCTTAGTCCTTCTTTCAGCACCTGCAGTCATAAAAGAAACGTCAAAATTATAAAACCTTTGTGTCTCTTCCTCCTCTTCTGGCAACACTTCAATTTGTGGCTCCAACATTTCCTCCAGCAACATTCCAAGCTGCTGTTCGTCCATTTCAGTCTCTTCTCTAAATGTTTTCTGCAAACAATTCAGCCATTCATTTTGCACTTGTCTCACATCATCAGCATGCTGTAATTTGAATTCAGCATGTTCTTCTTCTTCCGCATTGACAATCCTCAGTGATTGTCCTCCATCTTCTTGATTGGTTCCACTAATCTCATCAAGTTCTTCAACCACTGCAATTTTATCTTCTATCAGAGAAAAAATTTGATTCTCTATTACTGTCGCAGCCCCAAAAGTCTTCCATACAGTCTTCTCTTGGCTATTCAAACAAGCCAACTCTTCCTTGTCATCTACAGAAATAACAAGTCTCTTTACAGGAGGGACGATAGCCTCACCTTCCTTCAACAACTCATCTTCCTTCAAGAAAACTCCAAGTGATGGATTGTCTTCTGCAGTCCCTATCAACAGAGCCAAATTGTCAAATTTTACATCACAAGACTCAATTGTCTTAATTGATGACTCAATCACCAATTCCTCTTTTTACAGTTCTAAGTCTTTTCTGAGACTTGGAAAATCTTCCTTGGCTTCATTCCTTTGTATCTTCTCATGCTGCAATACCCAATCTTGAGATTGAGGTCCTCTCTCTTGTATTGAATCCTGCTGATTCAACATAATCTCCTGCAAGTTAAATTCTTCATTCCATGGATCAAACATTTCCACAGAATTTTTTTCCTTCTCTTTTAATTGACTACCCAATGGTGTTAACATTCCTTCAGCATCAACGAGATCTTCATTCACAAAACAATTGTCAAGACAAAAGCCATAAGGCCTCAATGCCTTTTTCTCCTCTGCCAGCATTTCAGTATGTTGTCCTGCAATTCTCTCATTCTTCATCAGCACATCAGTATGCTGATTCCAATCCTTCAAACAACTCCCGAGACTGTAAATCAGTCTCTCGTCTGCATCATCCTCTTCAAGGATGTCTCTCTGCTCTAATTCATAAAAATTAACTTCCTCATCTTCATTCACTTCTTCTTTTACAATATGCACACGTTTTCTCTGTGCTTCTGTCCTCTATTCTGGAGCACTCAATTCATGCCACAATCCTGGCATCTCATCTGAGAAAATATCTTCACAATATTCACTATCTTCTGCTGTCACTAACTCCTCAGCCTTTATCATAATGGAATTCTGATCTTCCATCTCTGTAATAACTTCAGTTAACTGTCCATCACCCTCCATTTGGCAATTCAATAAAAGAAGTTTGTCATTATCATCATTAATGACGAATTCATTATCATCAAACATAAATGTCACATCCTCATTGAAGCAATCTCTTTTATAAAACAAGGAATTAATGAATTCCTTCTACTGCAATAACACAATATAATCTTCATCAGAAAGGTAATCATCATATGTGGCTTGGCAAATTTTATCTTCATTTGTCACAGTTTCATCATATGAACTATCTTCATCAATACCTGCATTCATACAAAATTTGTCAGTTGTAAAACCATAAGACCTCATGGTTTCCTTTGATGATTCAATCATCAAATATTCTTGTTGTTCCAAGTCTCTTATACATTTCATAGATTCTTCAATGGTCTTCTCTTCAGCCTCTTCAGGCTGTCCAACCTCCAGCTTTTTGCCATCATCACAATTTAAATCTCCTCTGCTTCCAATACGTTGGAAATCAGAACCTTTCTCCAACTATGCATGGACATTTTCACAATATCTGGTTGTTCCATTTTCTTCCTTAGTGACAACATTAGCAATTTGTTTTCTCCCACATGCTTTTCCTTCAAACAAACAAAAATTGTTAGATGTAAGGCCATTTGAACCCTTGGTCTTACTTGAAGCTTCAGTCTTCAAGTCCTTCTACAAATACTCAATCATCCTGAGTAATCTCTCCTTCTGCTGAGAATTTACCATCTACCCTCTCTTCATTTGTGGCCTCTGCCACTTTACCTTCTTCTTCATGAGGCAGCCAACTCTCTTGTTTTCCTCCATCATCCTCTCAGGTTCATAAAGATTCTTACTGATCTCAGCTATCTCTTTCTAGTATTCTTCATCAGTGAGTTTCTTCCTCATGCTAACTGATTTGGCATCTTCCCTCACTCTTCTGCTGTGGCCTCTGTTAGAACCTCTGCAATCTCTATTGTGGCTATCACTAGCCATTTTCTCCTCCATGAGTGATCACTCACAAGCTGCACTAAGCCTCTGCAAGAGCAAGGTCTTTTGTTGCAACTTACCTCACTAATACTTTCCTGTGGATCCGGCTTTTGGCAAGTACTGGTCCCCTATCTGTTGGAACCTTCAGAGCACTTTCTTCTGCTCCCTCTAGGCTTCACTCTACAAATTTTCTAAAGAACACCTATGTTATTCTTTCATCCAACCTCAGTTGGGAATCTTCTAGGTTCTGCCACACTTCTTCTTCACTTAGAATCCTCTACTGGACTCTTCTATCACTGCTCTCAAAGCTGTGATCTATCTTTGCTGAGATCCTTCCTCAATTTCTTACACTCTACATTCTGCAAAAAATATCTTCAAACTAGAGTCAATTAAGGCTCATCAACTCACATCCCAAGATCCCTGAATGATCTTGCTTCTTCTTTCACCAGCACTACATCTCTATCTACTGTAAGCTGCAAAATACTTTGTCTTCAACTCCAGATTCTGCACATCTAAGGACCTTCACTGCATACTCAATCAAATCTGTAAATTCTGTGGAACAGATTCAAACATCAAACTTTCTCATTGTTTCAGTACATGTGTATTTCAAAATAAACTTTCAAAGAGCTATTTCAATTCAAGCTCTGATACCACTTTGGTGCCGGGTAAAATCCACAGTCCCCAATTTTCTGTGCATATGAATGATCCCACATTTATATCCTTTTAAAATCTCTCATTCTGGAAAACTCACATTGTTTTAGTTGCTGAACTGGAAATTTAAATAAATTT
The DNA here is from genome assembly GCA_034641835.2 of Pinus albicaulis. Classification (NCBI taxonomy): domain Eukaryota; kingdom Viridiplantae; phylum Streptophyta; class Pinopsida; order Pinales; family Pinaceae; genus Pinus; species Pinus albicaulis. The sequence continues at coordinate 11,820 of JAXQQM020092189.1, forward strand.
GTGTGCTTTAAATATCTCAATCTAAGATTGAGATATTAATTTAATTTCCTCTTATGTTTATAAACCCAAACATTTCAACAGTCCGATTCTATTCTCTTATGTGGAAACTCTCTCTTTTTATCTTTATATAAAACCTTAGTATCCACCCTTAAGGCATATACGATACTCCTTTAATAAAACCCACCAATGCTTTTGTTTTGCATTCGGAAGCTTTCCTCGACCCTTATGGTTACAATCAAGGTTAATATCTACCTTATAAATTCACCCTTTAATATCCATCCATTTAATTAAATAACCGTGCCCATTCCTTATACATGGCATCCTTCGCGGCCCACGCCTCCACTATCCACTTTCCATTTATTAATTAAACGATCTCCGTTGCAAGGCACTGGCCATACTTTCATTAACCCTCGTTAATAATCTCGTATGTGAATTAAAACAAAAACTAATAGACCTTAAGGTCTGCCAGACCCACAACCCATATAACGTACCTTAGCTTAATGGTCAAATGGATCCAATGATCCACAATTCGTCATGATCCAAGACTCAGATGGATGATCGTCGATGGATCTCGCGTGATTTACATGCGCGAGTTTTAATCCCCCAATTTTACGTGATGTAAATGGTATTACAAAACCACTCAATTACACGTTTCCATTGCCTGAGCATATCATGTTACTTTTATATAAACAACTCACCACCTTCAAACTTGCACGATACCGCCAGTTTCTCACACACAGGTTTCACTGTTCATGCTCCTTTTGGTTCCGCCTTTCTCCCTTGCTCAAGGTTCCGCTTTCCTCTAATTTCGCATTCAACTTTGATACAATTGCACATCACTGCGATCTCACACAACATCGACTCAAGCGACAGAGGGTTCCTTCCATGTAAGTTTCTTTCATGCAGAGGTTAAGTCACTATATGATGGCTCATACACAAGGTCGAACCTTCAATCTGGCCTTGTTCCTAAGTTACCCATAGCTTATCCAGCAACCATTGCATCTCACAAGGAATGAATGCATTAACTGTCAGTACGGGGATTTGTCACACACTTGTCTTTATGCGAGCTCTTATGAAACTTCAAACTCCATTGCATAGTTAACTACAGAGTCCAACCCATTCTCACGCATGCCATATAGTTCGAATCCTTAACAAAGGGTTACAACTAAAATTTTTCCACAGAGGCTCATAAAATGAATCAACACATTGGCATTGGCTCTTAAATTGGGTTTTGTCACACATTCACATCACCAAACACGCAAACAATCTCATAACCAAACCACAACTCTTATTCACACCCAGCTCATGGGGATAGAAGGCATTCTCACACAGAGTTCAAAAAAATTTCCTCATTTATACCTACAAGCTCAATTATAAACCCTTCATACATTCAGTCCTAAATCATGGCCCTTGCCATCGATTCTTCCACTGAAACATAGCATAACCTAGCCTTATCACAGAGTCCTATTTTCATACATAATGCAGAAAGATGCAAGGCATTCTCCACACAGAATTTAAACAACACGTGCACAAGAAGTACGGAAACAGTTTCTTCTATCACATATACTTGAGTTTACTTACAAAGCTCTGGCCAGATCTTCAATCAATTGGCCCTTCTGCACCCTATTCTCTGCAAATCCCTCCTACAGCTCTATGCAGCCCTATGCAGGTCTCCTGGACTCTGTCCTTGAGACTTATTTTATACAAAAATTGCTAAAGAGTCGATTCAGATTCTTTAGTGACTCGACAAACTCTTGGGATCCTACAATTCTAGATTTAGCCTAATCCCTAAATAACTGAAATTGACTATCTCTTTAGATGCCAACTAATCATTCGAAGCAGTTACATTTTTCTCCATAATTAACTAAAAATCACTCAAATATGAATAATTACATAAGGAAACAAAAACATGAGACCCCCTTTATGTTTATTTATGTACAAATATTGTCTTGAGCCTAATGCCCCTGCATCAACTTTTTGCTAAGGTAAAATATTTCTCTCATTATGTCACTTTTAATGTTCATTCTTATGTATTAAGAAATGAATTTTCCTTTTATGGTAACTAACGAGAATTTAATAGGAATACTTTTGACATACTTGTACATGTATCCTTGGACTTGAATAAAAGGTATGCGAGGAAGTTGGGTTACTACAAAAACGTTTTGTTGCTACAACAATACACATTGTAATACTGCAACAGCTCTAGCACATTGTTGCTACAACATCGCTAACATGTTGTTGCTGCAACACCACACCAATGTTGGAACATGTGGAGTACCAATGTTGCAACACCCATAGATTTTGTAACATCACTGAGTGCTAGTGATGCAATATGTTCAAGTGTTCAGTAGCAATGCCACAACACTGCAACAAATAAACTATAAACCTCCACAGTTCCTTATCTTATATAGCATTGTAGACAATTGTAGCAACAAAAGTGCAATCAACTCTCTAGAGTACATTATGTCACATCTAGGTTTCCAGAAAAGGAAATGGAGAAAGGTAATTAGTCATCCACAATGGAGTATCTTGACTGCAACATAATTGACCCAATCACCTATTTGTCTTGGTGGTTGAGTGAGTCAACAAATGTCCATATTTTCCACCTTCTAGTTATGTTGTTATGATGAAGGAGAAAAACTTGAGGATTAAATATTCTCATGGGTATCCTTTTTATTTTATAATCAATGTGAGATATTAAGTATTATGTAACTACACCATTGTACTTGAGTCAGAGGAAGAAATGGAGGGAAAGGAATAAATATTATTTTAATATTGATTATGATTAACTAAAAATCCTAATAGTTACTCTTTGATTTCCTACAGATTTTGTGTGTTGATAATACTAGTTTTCTAGTACAATTTTATTTAGTTCCTTTCCTAAGGAGGTAAGGCCCTATTTCCTAACTATTCATGCTACTGCAACTTCTTAGGATTTTCTTTTTTTTTTCTCTACGACTCACTAGAATTTACTTTATTTTTACAATTAACATTTTTTCTACAACTCATGTTATCTGATTTATGTCCTAACATTATGTGTGTTCATCAATTGGAGTAGAGATCCATTCCATTTTCTAGATTCTTGATTTAGTACGTTGAGTGGATCTCTTATATTGTAGTATTTTATCAAGTCATGGATAATTTCTATTGAAAATTTTATGCATTATTAGTTAGATTGATCAATCACCCATTTATTTTTTGGTATTTTCATTTACTTTCTAGCCGAGTGTTTCATTTCCTATCTGTGATTTATTTCCAACAAAGAGTGATTTACCTTTCAGCAATAGTGCTATAGTGAGTCTACAATGCTTGCAAGTGTGATATTTAAAAATTTTGAAGCATGAAGTGTCATATTTCAGTTCATGGAAGCATAATAATTAAATCTCTACAAGTATGAGTTTGATATTTCGATTATTTCTTGTTTGATCCTTTCATTTCCTTCAAAGTGGGATTTGGTGACATGTGAAAGAACATTAAAAGATCCATCTCTGTCATAGATTAGTACTAAAACCTCATTAGCACTTATTAGATTGTATTATCATATATGGTTCACAATAATTCACAATTTCCATACGAATATTGGTGAAAAATAAATTCACTTATTCTTGTTTAAGTAATTATGAGCTAATTGAAAGGCTCATCAGGTATTCTCACATCATATTTAGCGAAGTGAAATATAAAAGGGGAATTAATTAATTTTTTAATGAAATTATATGACTTTTTGAATTAAGATGTCTTTTAATGAATAGTTATTTTAATGTATAATAGGATAAAGAAATGGAATGATAGTGTATGTAAGATAAAATGCTATTTATGGAGTGAAAGAGACACATTGGTATTTTCACTACACCTTTTTCCAGGATGCTTCAAATGGTGAAATTTTGGGTACATTGAGTAACGATTGAGAAGAAATCCTAACTAGAATTTTGGATATTGGATCATTATACTTTAAAATATATATGGTATGGAAGTTACATTTTCTATTATTCCTAAAATGTGCTTCGAAGAATTGTCTTGATATTTTTGTTGTAGATTATTTTATGGAATGTTTTATACCATGAAATTTTGAAGAGATAGAGGTCATATATTTTGGTAACTTTATTCAAAATACCATAAAATATTTTGTTTTTCTTTCATATATATTCTATGTGGAAGTTAAGATTTCTAAATTGTGTTGAAATATGTTTCAAATAGGTTAGCATAGAATTTTGGCTTTAAATTTCTTTATGAGACTTTTATCCTATGAAGCTTTTAGAGATCCAATTTCAACAAATACAACGTTACCTCAGATAAATATTTGATATCTTTGTTTATCATACATTTTGAAATATGGCATATGGACTTGAGGGTGTCTGAATGGACTTAAAATCAATTTCAAATAGGCCACCATAGCATTTTTTCTATCACTTATTTTCTAGGAATTTTTAGAATGTGAAAAATTCAATATCCAAGGAGACATATGAAAGTATATTAGGTAAAAATTTGATAATTAGATTTCCAAAATTGAATACATAACATGTTGTGCAATTTAATTATTAGCAAGAGGCTAAAAACAACAATCATTGGCAGAATTACCATAAATTTCATTTGGAAACTCAAATTTTTGTTAGGAATGGTGAAGGGATAAACAATGAGTATTCCTAGTGAAGGAAGAATTGATATGTGTGAATGGTGAAGGTAATAATTGCAAGAAAAATTGGTAAAGGTAATGTGAATGTTATAGCCATTGAATAATTTATATGCACCAAATAAGAAATTTAATAAATGGTTGTTTCTCAAATAAAATTATTGTTGACTCTTCATAATTTGATGCATAACATTGAGAATTTGTGTCTCTAGTAGGTTGGTGCCTGTGAATATTTTCAAAAAAAGAGATAGGTGTCTCGAGTAGCTTCGTACCTAAAAACATTTGTGGTATGAGCGATCAATGTCTCCAGTAGGATGGTCCCTACAAATATCCACAACAATGGGGATTAGTCTCTCTAGTAGATTATTATCTACCAAAGTATTTAAGAGTATGTGGAGGCCTAATATCATTATTGATAGAGGGGATTAATGTATCTAGTAGGTTGGTTCCTTCGAATATATATGATATTAGGTTGGCGACTACAAAGGATTATAAAAAGATGTTTTATGATTTTTTACCGAAATGGTTTTCACATAAATATTTTCATCCATTTTCTGTAGATAATAGATATCATATGTGATTATTTTCTTATGGTTCATCATTTTTTAAATTACTAAAATTTATCTTATATTGGTTCAACACTCGAAGGTTTTTTTTTTCTTAGTGATTCCTCTAGGATTTTCATGTTGAAGGCATTGAGATACGTTGAAAATAATATAATGATCCAAATTGGATGACATTAATATGGGAGGATTATGACATAGATGAAATATTATAAATCATGGTCAATCATGTCATAGGAAAACATTAATTTTATGGCTAAGCACTGTTAATGACATAGTGAATATAAAGCACAAATACGATCTCTTGTCAAGGGTCCCTATGGAAGGACAATGACTTATGTTTGAAAGTAAGAAAATATGAACCATAATATATTATATGATTAAAAAATATCTAAAGAAAAAAAATCTATTTTCATGTATTTCCTACCCAAAGTAGTAGTGTATAAAGAGTTCCTTCATCCTCTTGAAGCATGTTCTATTAAATGATGTGGTCCAAAATAAATCATATGTATCAGATGCTCTAAGCCCTCATTCTAAGGTATATTTCATGGATAAATATGAAGGGGTTCTAATGTTGGAGGTCTCTACGTCATATGTAAAAAAACTCCAGTAGTTTTATTAATCATCAGGAATAATTGGTTACTTCAATGGTTTCTAGCCTCCTACATCAAACTTGTACAAGTATATTTATTTGAATTAAACAAAGAAATATGTGGTATATCTATGTTCCTTTAAATATATCTTTATTTTTATTTTCCAAACAATATTTATTTTGATGTTTTTATGTGGTCTTTCATTTTAAGAAAGAATAAAGCTTCCAAATATCCCATGCTTCCTAAAATTTGACCCTAATACTATGTCTATTACAAAAATTCACCTCCAAAATGAATCACTTCATTTCAAGTATATATCATTTGTCGAAGATATTAGGAATACAATGGGTGGCTACATAAAATAGATATTGAGTGGATCAAGTTGGATTTCTTCACATATGGTTGAACATCTATTGAGATAAATCTCATTGAGTGTTTATGAAACAAATTCAAAAGAAAAATTATAAATGAAATGAGGTTATATGTTTTGAAAATACATTTTTCTATATTAGATCTATCAATGAAGAAGCCACCTTTTGGATTCTTGTCTCCAAGAATGAGTTTCAGTTAAGAATGAAAAAGGGTAAAGACCTGAGTGAAAATTCTTACAACTATGTGAGTAAGTGTACCCATGCAAGAGGAAAGGAGTGAAAATGGCCCCTCTCGCATCTATAAAGGGTTTTGGTTTCGTCACTGGAGTGTTTTGGGAGAGGTTTGAATGTCTCTATGAGATCGTTTTGGGTTGCGGATGTTGGGGATTAATGAGAGATGTTTCAATTGATGAAAATCACAGAATACCGGTGGAGGGTCATGTCCCCCCCCCCCATTTCCTTACCTCTGGGTTTTCCCAGAAAAGGATTTCTTGTGCTCCACGATATGGTGTGGGGGTTTTCTTGAGTTCAGTGGGCACAAAAACCGTCTGGCCTATGCTTGGTCGTCACTTGTGTCAGTTCATTGGATGCTGGGAAACAATGGGATCGTGGTTTTCCTTGAAGCTAGAGGCCACTATTCAGAGAACTTTTGCTCCAACATTTTCGATCATTTGGCTCTTCGCTCTTCGAGGATAAAGACCATGAACAACTCGATCAGTGAGGTGGTAAAATTATCGAAGGTGAGGAATAGACGAGACTGTCGAACCAGACTTCCGAGCATAATACTCATCCATTTCTCTTTATTTTACTTTTCATACTCTGTTACACCTCGTAGTTCATGGAAGCATTTTTCTAGGAGGTTTTTTGTGGATGCACTATCAGATTGGGTTATGGGGATTTATCTATTGTTTTTGCGGTGTAGTAAACCTTTGTGGTCATCAAGCGGGGAGGCTTCCTCGTACTTTCCCACCTCACGCTCTAGTCCTCCACACTGTGGTCCCAGTACGGGATTTACTCATGTTTTTTGCAATATGGGATCATGGCCTCAAGCTACAAATGTCAGCGAGAGTCTCTATGTCCAAAGACACAGTTCTAGATCTTCTTAAAAACTATTTATAGGAATTCAAATATTATATTGGTCCAGGAGTCAGATCTTGTTACATATATAAAATAAAAGGCCCAATATGCAACAGGAATATCAGCCTCAAATGAGATTCTAATCAGTTCTGGGAAAGTGCTGCAAGGAGAAACCAAATTAAAAGCCTACAACATACACAGGAAGTCTACCATCACCATGAAGTTAAGTCTTCTAGGCAGTGCCCCATGAGTAAGCACACTAGCTATATCATCATCAACTGGAAAGGGTTAGACCTCCTTCAAAGGTGCTTTAAGAGGTAAAATTTCTGCACAAGAGAAACAAACACCCAACTTGTTTGTTACATGCCCGTACATTGTAGAAAAGAAGGAAAAAATCCAGAGTTGGGCATACAAATACCAGAAGTAAATGGACTCTTCAATTCACTGCAAGAAGATTCCATTATTTTCCACTTTAATGGAGGTTGGCCTAAATCTGAAGAATTAAGTGCATATATTTACCTAAACTGGACCAAAGACTTTGATATATATCTACGTGCAAAGGGATTTTTCGTGGTTCAGTTTGATAACTGAAAAGACTATAGTTATGTTATAAATGAGGGACCATGGTTCTGGGGGAGGACAGGCCTCTTTGTAAATCCATGGTTTCCTGTTATTGATGAAAAACTCAATGGTGGTAAGAAAAATTCCAGTGTGGGTAAGGCTACATAGCCTTTTTCCCCCCTTTTGGCACCACCACATATGAGAAGATATTGCGAATTCTTTAGGAGTTTTCCTAAAGTTGGAATGAAAGAGAATGGAGAAAGGGATCTTCAGATTTTCTTGTATCTGTGTGGAAATGGACTTACGTAAGGGATTTCTAGACAATATACTCCTTTCGCAAAAATATCTTAAGTGGAAACAAGGATTAGACTTTGAAAACACAACATTCAGATGTAGGGTGTGCCATCAAATAAGACATTTACGAAACACATGCATACAATCCAAGAAAAGAACAAACAGGAAACCACAAATACAAAGGGATGGAAGTTTGCAGACCGTCCTTCCTCAAAGTATGAGGGTGAAGAAATGGATGAAACATATCAGTAACCAGAAGTAGGAAAGAAACACAGTAATCAAGGAAAGAGAGAAGAAGGTGTGGAAAAACATAATAGTTTTGTTGAGGAACCAAACACTATTTCTATTGTTTCGACCCATGATACTCATTTGGAGGGAAAAAAACAATAATAAATCTTTTGTTGGTACAAAGCGCTCTCACATATCTGAGAGCTTCGACTCAGATAAAGAAGCCCCAAATGCTATTAGTAGTAATGAGCTCACAATTATTTCTACTGCTTCTGATCCTGTGGGCCGGCAAAAAGTCCAAAAGACAAAGGGAAAAAGAGATAAGCCGAGTGATTCTGACAAAGTGTAATTTTAGTTTTTTTTCTTTACTTGGTAGATATGCTACTTCGCCTCGGTCATGTTGTTGGCTCCCTTTGGGATTTTTTTGAATGTTGCGAGCATCTAATATTGTACCTTTTCATTTTTTAATATAAAGTTACCGTTTTTTTCTTTGGAAAAAAAGTGTACCCATGCAATGAAGATTATTAAACTATAGAAAGTTAGCTATGGTCACATTTAGAGGAGGATAATAATAGATGTCTACAAGTGCAACTTGAGGATTCAAATTTTCCTTTAAGGGTTAGAGAAGAAAACAAAACTCGATTGCCTATGAGCCTTAACATTGTAGCGAACGATGATGTGAGTAGGACGAATAGATTGTCTTCACAAACCTAACAACTTTGATTCAAATAAGAAATTGATACTCCATATACATCCTAGAAATGCAAATTTTAAAGATCACAGTCAGTTGTGTCCTTTATAGGAGTGTCAAACAAGGTTATGAAGAAGATGGAACAAAGGGGAGGGTTAAGGATTATCTTTTAATCACAAAGACATCAATTATGCATTATATATGTAACGTTAAGCTTGTAAGTGAAATAAGCATATGAAAAATTTAATTTCAATTGAATACTTGAATAGATTTGTGACATTTTATTTCTAAAAAAATAAATTTTAATTTTATTTATAACAACATTTTATTGGTAAAAGTTCTAATGCACAAACCCTAATGTCTCATGAAAATATTTTTCTATCCTTGAGTTTCTCAATTTATAGTTTCTCTCCATATTATTTTAAAATAAAAGTAAAAAATAGATAGAAGTATCTCTCACTTTCTATTTATAACATATTCATTTTTTCTTTTCATGAGTCTTTTGTGAGATTTTATCTTGTCAACTTTTAAAGACTGATCACAAGGTTTTCAATAATTTTTATAAAAATGTGATAATCATTGTCATAATCAATAGTGAGCCATGTGACTTTCCTTCTTACAATTATTTCTTTCTATTTATAGCATATATAATTTTTATTTTGATTAATATTGTGTAAGATTTCATCTAGTCGACTTACACAAACATATCACAAAGTTCTTGATGGATTGTATCGGAAGGCTACAATCTTAGACATAATCCATGCATATAATATTTTTGTTTTAATAAAAAAAATGTCAATGTATTATTGTAAGATGGAAATTTATAATATTTCTTTTTTTTAATTATAAAATGATATTGTTATTTCATTCTTAAATTTTTTTTCAAATATTTTTTTATATTGTAAAATTTAAAATTAAAGTTAAAAATATATCATTTAAGTTAAATTTAACATATCAAAATTACAATTAATTATAAACTAAAATATATATAAATCTAACTTAATATATCAAACTATTAAAAAGCTCATGAAACATATATATATATATGTATATGTATATATTCTAATTATTATTTTAATTATAAATAAAATAATTAATTAAACAAAAAAAATTAAATTTATAACTATTATTTAGTATTCAATTATTTCTCTACATAGAAATACGGAAAAAATATGGTCACTGTTTTGTTGGTTTAGTATTAATATGTAATATATTATTTTAATAATATTGATCAAAAATCTTGATAACAAATTCAATGGACAAAACTTTCATCACAAATATATAATTTAAATTTTCAATATAATTTCAATTAAATATCAAAATATAAAAAATAAAAATAATAAAATATTAAAACACTTTCAATACTAAGATAGTTCCAACCAAAATTTAAAACTTTGAATACCAAACATATAAAAATAATTATTAAAACACTTTCAATACTAACATAATTCCAACAAAATTTAAAACTAAAATTGGAATTGAATACCAAATATTCCACAAACACATTTGTTGTATATTATAGAATTATAACAATAAGAACGTTTCTAGAGCATAGTGTATTTCTAGAACCATTATCGCCATATACAAGTCTAGGTATCTAACATAAGCTCTCATGTCACCTAGACTATGTAAGCGCCATGTTCCGTCAACAACGTATACAAGTCAAGGTGTAACCATCCACGTGTCAACTATAAAGCCTTATGGGACGCGAGACTCCCACGTATAAAGAGAGCACATAAAGGAGAAGTGCACATGGTGTTTGTTGGCACATCTCTCCAACTACAAATCTCAACATCCTAGACTAGTTATATAGATATATTTTCAAAACATTAATAAAATAGAATGAATACGAGAGTCGCCAATAACTTTTTCCATGACTTCTCCCTACTTTTGACTTCGTTACTTATACCCCAACCTTTACGGAACCCCAAAAAAAGGATTAAAACTATAAAGTGTTCACAAGCCATGGTCCCTATAGAAGAAGCCCTCCGGTAAAAACCAAAACCATTTGCGTTTTTATTACCATCCTCCTTTCACATCCCAAGATTCCGGACTACGAAATTCACAAAATGATTTTAGAGAAAGTCGCTAAGTAAAGAGGTTGATATTTATTTAGTTTGCGGTGTTCTCTATTGGATAGGCAGAGGATTTAAAGACAAAAATAACACGAGTATTTCACACACGAAACATACGAGCTGTGGCTCTTCAACTAATCTTCAATCACTCTCAATCACAATGAATACAATGAACTCGGTGAAGGGTATTTAACCTAAATTGACATGCACACATTCTTACATAACTCAACTTGATCAACTCTCACTTAACTCACTGTCTAACTCCCTCACCAAATATATCTATCACTCAACTCAACTAACTTACTTAACTAACTGTCTAACAATGCATGCAGGAGGTAATTACATATTTTAACACTCCCCTTTAATTACGACCGCTAAACTAAAACATAACTCATGACAACTCAAACATGTCTGCTAGTCTATGTCTCAGCTAGCCTTACAACGCTCAAGTTTCTTTTATGAAAATCAAACAAATCTACTGTTAATGGCTTTGTAAATATATCAGCCAATTGATCATTAGATTTACAATGCTTCAAGTGAACTTGTCCATTGCACACAAGTTCCCGAATGAAGTGATATCTAGTATCAATATGCTTGCTCTTTTAATGAAACACACTATTCTTGGATAGTGCAATTGCTCATGTGTTGTCACAGTATATCGTTGTTGATCGTTCTTGTTGCTTCTCGAGTCCATCCAATACTCTTCTTAACCATACTGCTTGACATGTTGCTGAAGTTGATGCTACATATTCTACTTCTGCCGATGATACTATCACAATAGGTTGCTTCTTAGATGCCCATGCTATCACACATGAACCAAGATGGAACACATAACCGGATGTGCTCTTCTGATCATCCAAACTTTCTGCAAAATCACTATCTATGAATCCAATCAAATATTTATTTTATGCACTTGCATACATTATCCTATAAACTCTAGTTCCTGCTATGTATCTAAGAATTATTTTTCCAACCCTTCAATATGTGTCTTTTGGGGTCTCCATAAATCTGGAAATCAAACTTACTCATTGCATAATCTCTGGTCTTGTAGTTGTGAAATACATGAGGCTGCTAAGCAATCTTTCGAATAGAGTTGGATTGACATTTTCTCCTTGATCATCCTTTCTTAACTTTGTACCTGTTTCAACTGGTGTAGGTACAGGTTTGCAATGATTCATCCTGAATCTTTTCAACAAATCTCTGGCATACTTATTTTGGCAAATAAAAAATCATTTTTCAGATTGCTCAACTTCAACGCCAAGAAATTATTTCATGAGATCAAGATCTTTCATCTCAAATTCTTTTATCATGGATTCGTTAAATTCATCTAGCTCAAGATCACATGTAAAAGTCATATTATCAACATATAAGAAAACAATAAAAAACTATCCATGCTCATTGACCTTTGTGTATAAGGCAGACTCAATGTTGCTTCTACAAAATTCATTCTTGATCATGTAGCTGTCAATTTTGTTATACCATTCTCTAGGTGTTTTCTTAAGTCCATAGAGCACTTTCTTCAATCTCTAAAATTTATCTTCTTTACCTTCAACTTCATATCCTAGAGGCTGCCGCACATAAATTTCTTCTTCTAGAATTCCATTCAAGAAGGTTGATTTGACATCCATTTGATATACTTTCCACTTGTTCTAAGCTGTTGTGGCTAGAACTACTCTCACAATATCCAATCTGGCTATTAGAGAAAATGTTTCCCCAAACTCTATTCTCGGTTGCTGCGAGAATCCTTTTGCTACAAGTCTTGCTTTAAATCTGTTAATCTCACATTTCTCATTCACCTTTTTCTTGTACACCCACTTCACAGCAATGAGATTTTTACCACATGGTAAATCAACCAAATCCCATGTATCATTATTTTCAATTGAATCCATCTCTTCATCCATGTCTTGCACCCAATTATCATCTCTAATTTCTTCTTCAAACAAAGAAGGTTGGAATGCCAACAATGCAAAATTTGAAATAACGTCCAAATCATCATAAATATTTTTTTGACTTCTCATGTTTTTCTTACAATCACTTGATGCATTACTTGATTAGTTGCTTGGAGAATTATGGTTTGTTGATCTGCTTGAAGATCCATGCTGCTCTGAAAATCTTGGAGTCCTTGCTGGTGTGACTCTATTTGGTGTTTGCTCTCTTGGTTCTTGCAACTCCTTTTCTTCTCCATCATCCTCTTCCATCAATGGTGCTTGTGCATCGGTTGGTTTCTATACAATCCCTTTCCATGACTCTTGTTCTTTGAACACAACATCTCTGTTAATTATTGTCTTCTTGGTGATAGGGTTATACAATTTGTAAGCTTTTGACTGCTCACTATAACCAATAAATATGCATTTTTCACCTTGATCATCTAATTTTCCTCTTATTTGCTTAGGCACATGTGCATAAGCAACACATCCAAAAACTCTGAAATGAGATACACTGCATGACATACATGACCATGCTTCTTCTGGTACTCTGTTCATCACACTCTTTGTAGGAGGTCTGTTTATCACATAAACAACACATGCAACTGCTTCTGCCCAATACTCCTTAAACAAGTATCTTTCTTTCAACATGCTCCTTGTCGTGTTCATGATTTTTCGATTATTTCTCTCTGCTACATCATTATGTTGCGGTGTGTATCTAGTTGTCAACTGTCTTCTGATTCCATGTTGTTTACAGTACTCATGGAATGCTTTCCAATCATATTCTCCACCACGATATGATCTCAATACCTTGATCTATCGATCACTTTGGTTCTCCACTGTGGTTTTAAACTCTTTAAACTCTGAAAAAGCTTCAGACTTCTGCTTCAAAAAGTAAACCCATGTCTTTCTACTATAGTCATCAATAAAAGTGAGGAAGTAACAACTTCCACCAATCGACTGTATCCCCATAGGTCCACACAGGTTGGTATGCACCAACTCAAGTGGTTTCTTTGCTCTGTAAGAAACTCCTTTCGGAAAAATTTCACCGTGTTGCTTTGTCAAGATGAAACACTGCCAAGTGCTAGCAGGTTCTTTGATAGGAGGTAATCCTCTCACCATCTGTTTCTGCTACAACAATATTAAACTAGAAAAATGCAAGTGTCCAAATCGAAAGTGCCAGAACCAATAATCATTATAACATACAGCTGTAAAAGGACTAACCTAATCATTGTAGTTCATAATTATAGGAAAGAGTTTACTCCTCGTCATCTACACCTTTGTAATCAACTGTTTTCTTAGGGATTTGTCATAAATAACACATTGTTTCCCCTGAAAGATAACTTTGTATCCTTTCTACGTAAATTGACCAACACTTATCAAATTGTGTTTGAGTCTAGGGACATAATATACCTCTGATATGGTATTTGGCTCCCTCTTCTTGGTCACAATGTTGGCCACTCCTTTTCCATCTACATCCACAGTCTTGTTAGTCCCCAACTTTACCTCTGTTTTCACAGATTCATCCAAGTTTGCAACCAAATTCTTGTTTCCTGTCATGTGGTTACTGCAACCACTTTCTAATAGCCAGACCTTATCAGATGGTTCATGCATGGTGTTGCATGCTAGAAACATGGACTTAGTATTCTTTGTACTAACATTAGCTCTCTGATTTCCTTGATCAGCTATCTTCTTCCTACAATCATGAGCATAACAACCAAATTTATTGTAATAATAACATTTCACCTTTGATTTGTCAAAACTTTTATTGTTGTGAAAACTTCTGCTGCTGCTGCTTCAACTTTGATTATCATTCTCTTCTCGACCATCTCTCTAACCACCATAGCTACTGCCTCGTCCTCTACCTCTCTTTTGATCTCTGCCTCGACCTCTTGAAATATAAACTTGACTTTTGAAGACAGTTTCTAAAGTGGAATCCTTATTTCTGTCTATCATCGCCTCATGCGATAGAAGGGATCCCATCAACTCATCAATTGTCAGCTTTTCCAAATCCTTCGCTTCTTCTATAGCTGCTACCACAACATCTAACTTGGTAGAAAAAGATCGAAGAAGCTTCTTGATCACTGTTTGATCTTTAATATCTTCACCATATATTTTTAACTGATTTATGACAGACATGACCCAATTAATGAAGGAATCAATGTCCTGTGTCTTTTTCATCTACATACTTTCAAAATCTCTTCTAGTATTCTACAATTTAACAATATTGACTTTGGCCATTCCTTGATAGCTTGTCACCAAAGTTTCCCATGCTTCCTTTGCTGAAGAAGTTATCATTATCTTCTGGAACACTGCTTGGTCCACTCCCTACTAGATAAGAAGCAATGCTTGTGCATTTTTCTGCTTTTCTTTCTTCCATTGTTCCCTATATGCATTACTGAGGGCTTGTTATTCTGCGTCGTTCTGAGGTTCTACAAACCCGAACTTGACATGATCCCATGCATCATGCACTTTTAACATGGTCTCCATTTTAATAGCCCACAGATCATAATCTTTACCAGTGAAAGATAAAAGTTGTGGCTGAAAACATGATGTGGCCATCTTGCTTCAAAACAAAATATTCTTCGATAAAAACCCTAAATTTCTCTTTATTTTTATGAAAGCATTGCAAAGCTCCTTAAAATAAAAGCTCTTTCGATAAAACCCTAATATATGTTTTTATATAATATATATATTTTTAATTATATATAAAAAATATCTTTTATAATAAGCTATTTAAAAAAAAAACTTATGAATAACACCCTTTAAGTTCAAATGCTCCTCACTCATGCACTAAATCTTTGTAATAAAGCAAACACATAAAGCTCATGCATGAATGGGTGTTATGATTTCCCAAAAACAAGCACCCATGTCAGTTTAGAATATAACAAACTATGATACCTTTTCATGGTCATGTATCAGAATTAAATTTTTTTTTTTACTTTTGAATTTATTAAACATGTTGTCGACTTTTTTAAAAATTTCTCATAGCTGTCCGCCTCACGACTCTCGGACTTCAAATATAAAGCCCAATTCTGCACACTTCGACGCAAATAAACCATAGACTAACCCCAATTTGAGAGAAATCGCAAGGCCCACAAAATCTCCGCATTTTTTAATGAAAACGTTGCAGACCTCTGCATTTGTTGCACTGAAAACGTGTGGACCTCCACGTTTGCAATATATATATATATATATATATATATATATATTTTTTTTTTTTTTTAAAATTTTCAGCCTTTTTCTCTTGGCCTTCTTCTTTGGCTTTGCTTGCCAATGGATCTTCTGATCCTTCCTCAACTGTGATACCAATTTGTTGGATAGGAAAATGATTCAAACACAAAAATAATACAAGTATTTCACACACGAAACACACAAGTTGCGGCTCTTCAATTAATCTTCAATCGCTCTCAATCACAATGAATACAATGAACCCGGTGAAAGGTATTTAGCCTAAATTTCCATCCACACACTCTCACATAACTCAACTTGATCAACTCTCACTTAACTAACTCTCTAACTCACTAACCAAATATAACTATCACTCAACTCAACTAACTCACTTAACTGATTGTCTAACAATACATGTGAGAGGTAATTACATATTTCAACATTCTCTCCATTATAAATAGCCATCAACATAAATTCATTTTTGACAACATAGGCCGCATTGAGGAGTTACCCTTTCGGTTCTCAGGCGTCTTAAAAGTAACCAAGAGATTTTGATTCAATTCTCTTGAGGTTAACTTAGTTCATAATAGCTTTTGGCCATGAAGGTGCAAAGAAAATGCATCGATATTCGCCATGTTGTAAAATTGACACAGATCGCGAGAAAATGGAAGCTCTCCAGCGTCCACAAGGCAACTCAGGCCCTTGCTGACTAGCTTCTTTTCTCGCGGTCCTATTGAGTCTCTTATGTTTTTGGCGACACACATGTCGGTATCGTCGGGTTTAGTGAATGGAACTATTAACATGGAGTAGTCTATAGACACCACAATTTAGCTCGGAAACTGTACCCGTCGAAAAACTTATGCTACCCGTCAACGAAGAGTGTCGATGTCGCTCAGTGCCTGGGATCACTGCATACATACATGTTGTCAGAGCTAGAAGATGGTGACCGTTCTGGTTGTAGGTAGAGTACTCCATTAACATTACTCACACATGGCTGATGTCGATGAAAGATATCCACCATTCCCATGATGGATCTGCACTACTCATATCATATCTTTTGAATTAATTACAACCTCTACCGACATTTCAATTTTCCCACCCGCTCTATTTTGAATTTGGTCGTGTACACTCCCCCTGGTAGTGTGGGTTTGTTGCCAAGAAATTTCTAACCAAACTTGTTTTCAAGCCTAATGTCGGGTTTCTCAAGTGCTAACCTTTAGAGGTCGTGATCGTTTATGTATCATAATCTTTATATGCGTGGAATGTCTCAAATTGATTTCCTCTGTAGGTTGGGATTGGGTTCTGTGTATTTATTTTCATAGTTCTCAGCCACCCTCTATGCCAAGGTCTATTGTGATAATTGCTACCATGAGCAATGGCAGCATCAACATTCATCTATAACGAAACCGTCATTGATGACTTTTGAGGTATCTCAGTGTGATCCATGTTTTTTAGTATTGGTGATTATACTCTTAGTGGTGATATCACTAGTTGCTTTTTCGGGGCTTATGATTGTTTGTTGCAGTAGTGAAAATAGATCATCACAAGCATCCTTATGCATATCCATTGTTTGGGGCACGTTTAATTTTCCAAATGGTGAGCTTGTATCTTGGAGCACACTGGCCGCAAAGTTGGGGATAAAGGGTTCAAGAAGATGGGTATACAGTGCTCTTCAAATACTGGTATGGGTGAAATGGGAAACGGGCAGAGACCCTCCACTTGCATTTAATGTTTCATGTGATTCTTACCTCTTTTCTGTCCTTTTTAGAGTTATTTACAAAAAAATTATGTGGAAAGTAGGTTACCAAATTCACTTTCTTTCCTCAGTATTTATAGTTTTTTTTCCATCTTTACTGAAAATTTTCAATTTTCCCATGTTAAAAATTTGGTAAGTTGTAAGAATAAAACTACAGAATATTTTCATTATACACACTGTAAATGTCACCACTTTGGGCTTTCTCGGCATGCGATAAAACACTTCCATTTTTTCAAAAAGGCTTTATATTTCTTACAACTTGTCGCTAGAAACACACCACCCTGCCTCCAACAAGCATTGAGAGAAACACCAATCTAGAAACAGGATGAGAAAACGACCAATATTTCCTTAAAAAAAGCCACAAGTGACTTTTTTCCACACGTATTATTTTTGGCTGCATACCACTATTTAGTATGTCATATTCAATTTCCAATTTCCAACATGTTAATGCTAGCGTTGCTTCTACTTATTTATATACCTCTTAAATCTTTAAGATTTACTTTTTAATCTGAGTTAGAAACAAATATTTTTTTATTATAATAAAATTATTATGAATGTATACCTTGTTTTCTATTATTTCTTATATTATTAATTCAAAAGTTTATGTAGTATTTAAATATATATATTTTTATTTATTAAATCTATTGATATATGCACAATCTTGAAAAAAATTAATTACAAATTATATATATATATATATGAAAATTACTGATACTTATTATCGGTTATTGACTGATTTTTTTCTTAAATTCTAATTATGTTTTGAATATTTTTATTATTAACATTTTGAATTTAGCTAATTAAAACATTATTTTGATGTTTTAGGTTAATTTTATTTAATTTCAAATCAATAATGAAAAATTTGTTAATTTTAAAGATAGACATAAGATATATATTCTATTACATTATGTTTTTTTTTCTATAATGATATTCCTTCTTATATTCCTTCCTATTGTTTGTTGAGTGGTTATTATTTTTTAAGTATAAGCTTCCTCTTTTTAGGAATCCATATATTTTTTATTTGTATGTGATTCTAAATGTTCAATATTAATAAGATGAAATAGAAATGTAGAGGCCTTTTTATAGATAAATATTGTTGTATTGTTGAAGTTTCAAGCCTATTCTTAAAGAAAATTCAAAAATTTCACCTCAATACTTGAGGTTACTCAGATCCTTTTCCTGCGAACATTCATTTTTATTGTGGAATCTATAATATTAATTATAACGAAATATATTTCACTTCTGCAACAAAAGCCACTAATTAACCCAACAAATAAAACATTGAAAAAGTACACTTCAAGGGGCAAAGATTCGTAGTCCAAGGGCTCAATCCACTTCATAGATCAGGTTGAGAAATTACTATATAACAATAGATTTATGATAGCCTTGAACATGCCCCTTTAGTTTATTCTTAGTTCGTTAGATATGGTGAGGGAATAATGAAGTAAGGTAGGCAGAATTCTTGCTTCTCATAGCTAGAAACAACTTTTGTTGACAAAACAAAGGAAAACCAACATCTATTTCAATTTCCTCGAGGTCTTATCTCTAGTGATTTTCATGATAAGAATTGAATCCATAACCAAACCTATATTTATGATTTCCTCAATGTCTTCTCTCTATGGGTGTGCATGATCAATGTTGAATCAATAACATTGACTGATCTTTGTTTCACTGCATCATGGTTCGAAAGTTCTTGGTAAGTCATGTTTGCATGTTAACAAATTACCTACTATGGTCAACCTCACTTAGTAAATTTGCTAACCTTTCATGATAAATCAATGTACCACAACCTTAGAAACTATTCATTAATATGAGAAACATAGGTCTTGTTTTGACATATGTAATGCAAAATATTTGGACAATAAAGTTACACTTCATATTATAGCATAATGTAGACAAAAGTAAATATCATTAGCTAATCAATAGCTGTTACAACATGCCCTATGTTCTTAACAGAAGTTGGTACACTCCAATTTCATCCAAAACGTAGCTAGGATATCCATCATTAACATCAAACACTATCCAACAATAATAGCTCAAGAAGGCATCACAAGAAGCTACTCTTACCCACTCCAAAGGCTAAGCAACAAGGTAGTATCAAAACCCCCAACAAATCCATCATTGATTGTTCCTTTTAATCTCACAAGTCTTCTGAAAGATTCACCAAGCTTGCAACACATAAGCTCTCAATATTCTTCAGTCCTCTAGCACTCATGTTTTACTTTGGGGTTAGCATTGAATACAAACCATAGGCCTTCTTCCATGACACAAGTTAAAAGGTTTCAAGATAAAATCTAGCTCTAGACTTCCAAGCGTCTTGTCAATTGTAGGGTTTTCATCACACAAACCTTAGGATTTCTTATCTGTACCACACAAGTACCAAGAACTCCAGAAAACGTTACAATGGAATACTAGGAATGCAAAATCATAGGCACCAAGTACTCTTTAAGGTAAGCATTACACCAAGATCTAAGACTCCTCTACTCCTGGAAGAATTTCTCATGCATTCTTCCTCGATGCATCGCATAAGTACAATAAACCCAAATCATGTCTTCTTTATGTTTGTATCACAAGCCATAGTGTTACATATCTTGCATAAAAAAAATATTCAAGGCTCCTCCAAAGTAATACAAAGGAGTAATGATAACAAGCCAAGCATGCATTCAAGTCTTTAGCTCCTCCAAAATTCAGGTTCCTCTCTAGGAGAAGCACAAACCCTAGTTTCCTCTTAGATTTCATAGGCATGTACTCCAATAACATCTTCAAGAACAAAAAACTATCTTTTTGTCTCCTCAAAAAGCACTAGGATCTATCTTCGCACCTCTTCTATAGTTTACATCACAAACCCTAGGTTTTACTCAGTATAAGAATTCTCCAAGAGAACTATATATATATATATATATATATATATATATATATATATAATTATGGGTACATCAAATGTAAGTAATATAAAAGGTTATATTTTCCTTTTGTAATGAATGGGTGAGAGGGGAAAACATGAAACATGGACTAGGTCCATAAAAGGAACCTTAGACTTAAGTCAACAATGTAATTGAAAGGAGTGTTTTACAATACAAGGATGAAAAATGTCAAAGTAGCATTTCAACTTACCCCAAGGTGTTGTTCCTTTCTGTAAGAATTTAAAATGAGAGAGAAAATAATTAACAACAATAACTAGTAACATGCACGCATAAATCACATGTGCTTTATCCTAGAAAACCCAAACTCAAATAACCAACCAAGAACTCTATTATTCCCTTGCACAAACTTGAGCAAGCCAACCAAGTAAACCTTCACTACTCACCTTTAGGCACATAAAAATAGAGTATCTCTAAGCCTTTAAAATACTTCACTACATGTAATCCATGGGTAACAAAACCCATGGGGTTGAACGCCACCACTATTTATCTAACTCTTTGAATTTTTCACTGAGTCAAGTTTAATATGACGAGACGTGTAAATTTCAATCTTGTGTTTCTTATGATTTACCTATTCCATGATCCATATTCTTGAATCACGTTGAGCATTGTTGTATGTTGAATGATAAGTTGGTGTTAGTGGGTTTGTATTGGAATTTGTTTGTATTTGATGTTCGTTACCTTAGTGTAAGACCGAACTATTGTAGCCTCATGGTAAATTAAGTGTAATCTAAGTCTCGGACATACGGTTCTGTCCTCCCTAACAGATTGAAGGTGTTAGATTGGAACATGCGATCACTAACTCCTTTAAAATAAACTGGTACTTTCCACAGATAAATATTTTATTTCTTCATAGCTGTAAGATTTTTTCATAGCACAGATACTTTCAACTATGCCCTTCATCCTTGACGTAAATATGCGCATATACAGAAGATATGAAGATATAATAAAGTTGTGCATATAAGGAAGAGAGGCACATATACCAAATATGTGCATATACAGAAGTCTATGGGAGCCGTTTGTTGGAGTTGAATTGGGTTGATAGAAACCCCAACTAGGTGTAGATTTCAAAGCGGAGTGTTAGGCACCATCGGACTGGAGGAGGGAAGCATGTTGGTAGCCCAAGGTAGCCCTTGAATAGTAGCCTTAAAGGGAGTTATGTCCTCCCTAACAGATTGAAGGTGTCAGATTGGAACTTGCGATCACTAACTCCTTTAAAATAAACTGGTACTTTCCACAGATAAATGTTTGATTTCTTCATAACTGTAAGATTTTTTCATAACCCAGATACTTTCAACTATGCCCTTCATATTTGATGTAAATATGCGCATATACAGAAGATATGAAAATATAAGAAATTTGTGCATATACAGAAGAGATGCACATATACCAAATATGTGCATATATGGAAGTCTATGGGAGCCATTTGTTGGGGTTGACTTGGGTTGATAGAAACCCCAACTAGGTGTAGATTTCAAAGTGGAGTGTTAGGCACCATTGGACTGGAGGAGGGAAGCATGTTGGTAGCCCAAAGTAGCCCTTGACTAGCAATATTAAAGTGAGTTATGTCCTCCCTAACGGATTGAAGGTGTCAGATTGGAACTTGTGATCACTAACTCATTTAAAATGAACTGGTACTTTCCATAGATAAATATTTTATTTCTTCATAACTGTAAGATTTTTTCATAACACAGATACATTCAACTATGCCCTTCATCTTTGATGTAAAGATGCATATATACAGAAGATATGAAAATATAAGAAAGTTGTGCATATACAAAAGAGATGCACATATACCAAATATGTGCACATATAGAAGTCTATGGGAGCCATTTGTTGGGGTTGACTTGGGTTGATAGAAATCCCAACTAGGTGTAGATTTCAAAGAGTAGTGTTAGGCACCATTGGACTGGAGGAGGGAAGCATGTTGGTAGCCAAAAGTAGCCCTTCACTAGAAGTCTTAAAGGGATTTTGAGTAACAACGTTTAGGTGAAGGATTGAGCCTAATGTGTAGCTCTTTGATGGGTGAAAGAAGCTACTATATTGGCATATTGTTGCTTAGGAATTGGCCAGCCTGGAAAATAAGATTGGATCAACCCGTGTTCATTGAAGAAGAAGTGACTTGGAGCAGTGATAGGTGGTATCCCTCCTAGAGGCTATATGTGTTGTCCTTTGATGAACTAAGGGGAAACTAAATATAAAATTGGGAGCGAAGGACCGACACGACGAGATATGACATAGAGGCTACAATGAGATTGTTGGGATCATTGTGTCTAATGTCTTGTTAGATAGTTCACCATCTTAAATAATGAGAATAGTTCCCATAGGCGTATCATGCTCAAAAGTGTTAGCTTAAACATGAATTTATGAAAGAGTTAGAGATTTAGGTCAACATTGGTAGTTTAATGGCCATGGTTTTGGTACATTGTGGTATTAGAGCCCATGGATTACAAGTAAAGCCTTTATAAGACTTGGGGATACTCCATTGTAATTTTCATTGAGGCTAGGAGTAAAGGATCACTTGGTCAGGTTTGGGCAAGGGAATAACATATCTATTAGCTATTTTTTCCTAGTTTGTGTTTTCTAGGATAAATCACGTGTGATTTATGTTTGTAAGTTTCAATGTTATTGTTAATTATGTTCTCTTACATTTTTAATTCTATCATTTGGTATCAAAAAAAGTTTTTAAGTTTAGGGGGATTCCTATAATGCTAAGGGTTTGACTTGTTGTTGGTCTTTGATAGACTCATGAAGTCCCTTAGACCGAAGTATCAGTGGTGATTCATTTATTCTTTTTCAACAATATACGATACAATAAATTTTGAAGATTTTGAAGGGGGAATTAGCTAATATTTATAATGTGAAATGAACACAAGTGAGGAAAATTGCAGGAGTTGGAGTTTTTTATTACCATGCATTTTAGTGGGTCGAGGAGAGCATTGAGACAAAGTGTACAAATGAAAGAGGATAGTGGAATTTTTTAGTACCAAGACACACACACACACACACACACACACACACACACACACATATTAATTGCATGCAAATGGACATGAAAATGTAAGACCCAGTTAGGTATGCGTACCCCTGGTAAAGTATCGATAAATTTTGGAGGTAGAATTAAATGATATTGGAGGATAGTTGAAATTCATGAATACCTCGGTTATAGACCTTAGCAGAGGTAGGGAATAGAGGTGATTAGTGAAGGATCACTTTGATTTCTTAGCTATATTTGTTCAAGGAAAACCACAATTCAAGTTTAAAGGGGGGTATTGTTTGGCTAAACATGGCTCAATGAAATATTCAAAAATTTAGATAAACAATGGTGGCTTTCAACCACATGGGTTTTGTTACCCATGGATTACATATAGTGAAGTATTTAAAAGGCTTGGAGATACTCCTTTTTTATGTGCCTATAAGTGAGTAGTGAAGGTTCACTTGGTTGGCTTGCTCAAGTTTGGGCGAGTGAATAATAGAGCTATTGGTTGGTTTTTTTATTTTGGGTTTCTAGGATAAATTACATGTGATTTATGCATGTTTGTTTCTAGTTATTTTTGTTAATTATTTTCTCTCTAATTTTAAACTCTTAGAGAAAGGCACAACACGTTGGGGTAAGGTGAAATCCTACTTTGACATTTGTCATCCATGTATTGTAAAAAACTCCTTATATTTACCTTATTAACTGGATTCTATTGTTCCTTTTGTGGACCAAGTCCATGTTTAATTTTTTCCTCCCTCACACATTCATTATGAAAGGAAAATAGAACCTTTGTCATTAATTAATATTGATGTACTCATATTTATATCTTTATAGTTATATTGGAGAAGTCTTATAGTGAGTAAAACCTAGGGTTTGTGATGTAAACCGTAGAAGAGACGGGAAGACAGATCCTAGTGCTTTTTGAAGAGACATAAAGATAGTTTTTAGTTCTTGAAGATGTTATTGGAGTACTTTCTTTTTCAATACAAGAGGAAACCAGGGTTTGTGCTTATCCTAGAGAGCGACCTGATTTTTATAGGAGCTAAAAACTTAAATGCATGCTTGGATCGTTACCATTACTCCTTTGTATTATTTTGGAGGAACCTTGCCTCTTTTTTAGTGCAAGAGAGGTAGCACTATGGTTTGTGATACAAACATAGAGAAGACATGATCTGGGATTATTGTACTTATGTGATGAATGGATGAAGAATGCAT
This sequence comes from Pinus albicaulis, assembly GCA_034641835.2. NCBI lineage: Eukaryota > Viridiplantae > Streptophyta > Pinopsida > Pinales > Pinaceae > Pinus > Pinus albicaulis. Next base: position 36,868 of record JAXQQM020092189.1, read on the forward strand.
GGAAAATTCTTTCAGGAGTAGAGGATTTTTAGATCTTGGTGTAATGCTTACTTTGAAGAGTACTTGGAGCCTATGTCGGTGTATTCCTAGTATTTCATTGTAAAATTGTCTAGAGGTCTTCGTACTTGTGTGGTGAATGATAAGAAATCCTATGGTTTGTGTGATGCAAACCCTACAATTGAAAATAAGCTTAGAAGGATAATGTTAGAGTTAATCTTGCAAACTCTTTACTTATGTGATGTAAGAAGGCCTCAATTTTGCATGAAGAGAACCCCTAAGTAAAACATGAGTGTAGAGGACTGAAGAATATTAAGAGCTTATGTGAGCAGGCTTGGTGAATCTCCTAGAAGACTTGAGAGATTCAAGTGAACAATCAAGGGCAGAATTATTGGGGGTGTTGATACTATCCCGTTGTTAGCCTTTGGAGTGGCTAAGAGTAACTTCTTGTGATGACCTCTTGATCTATACTGTTGGATAGGGTTTGATGTTGATAATGGATATCCTAGCTAAGTTTTGGATGCAATTGGATTGTACCAACTTGTGCTAACCATATAGGGCATGTTGTTTTAGCTAGTGATGAGCTAATGATATTTACTTGTATCTTCATTATGTTATAATATAAGTGTAAATTTATTTTCCAAGTATTGTGCATTGCATATTTCAAAACAAGAACTATGTTTCTCATGTTAACGAATATTTTCTAAGGTTGTTTGGAACATTGATTTATCATGAAAGGTTAGCAAATTTACTAAGTGTGGTTGATGATAGTAGGGAATTTGTTAACATGAAAACATGACTTACCAAGAAGATTTGAACAATGATGCAGTGAAAACAAAGGTCAATCAAGGCTATCGATTAAACATTTGTAGACATATAGAGAGAAGACCCTGAGGGAATAGAAATATAGGTTTTGTTGTGGATTCAATTATTATCATGAATATCACTAGAGATAAGACCTCGAGGAAATTGAAATAAACGTTGGTTTTCCTTTGTTTTGTCAACAACATTTGTTTCTGGCTATTAAGAGAAAAAAATATTCCTACCTTGCTTCATTATTCCCGCACCATATCTAATGAACTAAGAAGGAACTAAAGGGGTAGATTCAGGATTGTAATAAATCTATTGTTATAAAGTATTTTCTCAATATGATCTGTGAAGTGGATTGAGCCCTTGAGCTATGAATATTTGGCTCTTGAAGTGCATTTTTTCAATGTCTGTTTTCTTATATTTCCTAAAAATTAACATTTTAGATTCCACCATAAAATAGAATGTTCACAAGAAAAGGATTTAAAGAGCCTCAAATATTGAGGTGAAATTTTTTAATTTGAGTTAAGCATAGGTTTGCAATTTCCACAATGCAATAGTCTTTATCTTATTAAAAGGAATTTACATTTCTATTTCATCTTATTAATATTGAAGTTCTAGAATCACATACGAAGAATAAATATATGTATTCCAAAAAAAAAAAAGTGTATACTTAAAAAATAACAACCACTCAATATACAATAGGAAGGAATATCATTATGAAAAACAAAAAACATAATGTAATAAAATATATATTATATGTGCATGTTTAAAATTAATAAAATATTCATTATTGATTTTGAAATTGAATGGAATTTAATTTATTAAATTCAAAATGTTAATAATAAAATTATTACTTATTCAAAATATAATTAGAATTTTAAAAAGATTCAATCAAACTATTAGAATTTTTGGTTTTTTATTAAAATTTAAGGATAAAGTATTTAGAAAGATTATGAGTTTTTATTATTTAAAATGTTTTTTTTGAATATATAAATAAATTCAACCTTTTTATATATGTGAAATTTCTAAATCACTCATTAAAGAAATTTATATGAGAAAAATAAATTAGTTTTGTATACATGTTTAGTCCTAAATAAAAAATTTAATTAATATGTTCAATTTAATTAACCATAAATATTATTATCTTTTTCATATATTTTGTCTCTCTTTTATTTATATATACGTGTATAATAATTCGTTTCAATATTATGCATATATTAATAAATTTAATAAATAAATAAAAATATATTTAAAAACTATATAAACTTTTGAATGAATAATATAAAAAATATTAGAAAATTATGTATACATTTATAATAATTTTATTATAGTAAAAATATATTAAAAAGTAAATAATAAAGATTTAGGATGTATAGAAATAAGTAAAAGTAAATACTTGCGGCGATCAATTGTTTACTTGGAAAAAGTGACTTGTGGCTTTTTTTATAGGCAAGCGTGGTAATTTTCTCACCGCCCTTCTACATTGTTGTTTCTCTCAAAGTTAGTTTTAGGCAGTTTTTCTCACGACACGTTGTAACCGACCGCAACACTTGGTGAGAATAATCTTCTAAAAAACGGAAGGAAAGTGTTTCATCATACGCTGAGAAAGGGCAAAGTGGCCACATTTACGGTATGTATAATAAAAATATTTGGTAGCTTTTGACATCCTTAGTATTTATGCAGCTTTAGAAAGTTTTAACAAAGAG